>CAJUYG010001536.1:0-64307 GCA_910591675.1 Galerucella calmariensis
TTTTTTATCATATGAACAATTTCACCCAATCATGTCAACATTATACTGATAACAGACCATGGGCTGTTTTCACGTTGCTATGGACACATACCTATTGATTTATTTCGATTTTGAAGTTTCAAATATTTAATATTTGTAAATGTCACGATTTGGGTGTAATACTATAATTGGTGAACATTTTTCTATCCGAATAACCCTCGGACATTGATAAATGCTCAAAAATTTTATGACAACTTTCTCAAGCTTGTCGCTTGTAGGCAACAGACTTTCGAAATCTGTCATAAAATTTTTTCGAACAATTATCAATGTCCTTGGGTTATTAATACTGATAATTTTTTCTTTTCCACGAAAACTTGTTTATTTGGCAAAAATATGAAAACAAACCGATTGATAAAATCACTCGTCCTAACGAACTTCGGTTTGTTTGAATGTTTTTGCCTCAAATAAACAAGTTTGAGTGATGAAAATAAAAAATTATGTGATAAAATTTGAAGAACGAGTTGTTATTTTTTTCATCAATAAATTATGGAGTGGAGTTTTGTATTAAATGTTCAATATTCTCTTGATGGCACTGAATCGGTTTGTGCAAATTTTTCAATATACTTCGAAGCACTTTTAGTTGTTAATAATGACAAATTCAAAGTAAATTGTTGACGTTTCAATGTAAACAAGGTATTATCGATGAGGAAGCAGAATTATCAATATAATACCGATTGATTGGCTAGAATAATGTATTGCTATTGGTTAAAACCACGAAAATGGCAGATTTTGAAAAGTGAAAAAAATAATCTGTGTAATTTTGACATGATTGGGTGAAATCGTTTTATATGACAAAAAATGAAAAAATTTAATTGGCTGTTAGAACTGGCCAGAAAGGTTTTTAATAATTCATGTAGAATTGAGCCACCAAACCGCGTGGCCAGGTTATATCTAGTTTTAAATAAATAGTTTGGTATCATTTTCCATTCAACTATTCCCACTATACTAATATTTCATAGAAGTCGGACCATAATGTACAATTGAATACTTTTTAATTGCTAGTTATTTTTCTATGAAGAAAGCATTGCAATATCTGAATATTAATTCCAATAAAGGTCCCGAGATCTTTTGCAAACAAATAAGATAGAAAGTATAATATGTTATTTGTACAACAACGGCAACGAAACTTTTCAAATAATTATAAGGTATTTATTGAACCAATTAATAAATAAACTTGACCAAAAGGTTTTACTACATTTCTTTGCTCGGTACTGTACATAGTAATTTTTTTAGACAAGAAGCTGTGGATATGCTCAACGACTTAGCTGGACGTAAGTTGTGTATGAACACCGACATGCACAATCGGTCGCTTTCACCGAATTCTTCACCACGTCGTCTACGTCGACATCATCAATTTCCGTCGGATGCTTCTCAAGGCGATTACGTCTCACACAATGACTATATAATTCAAGAAAGTGACTACTCCACCTCCCATCCACAAGGTACTTGGATTTTAATTATTGGTATACGATTTTTACACTAAAATATCAAAAATATACTTTAATAATCTATAAAACATTTAAAAAAGCGGGTATCGCGTTAAACCTCCCCTCATATCTCTCATTTGTGTGTAAGCAAGTCATGTTTGTTTCTAGGATGTGAGTTTTCTTTCAATTTCCACGCCTCATTCAATATTCATTGGTTCCTGATGAATCTGTTCCATACTGTTGGTATTTCTGTAAACAAAACATAATACGAATATAAGAAGGAAGAAAAAGTAACAAGATAAAACAAAATACTTTTTTTGATTGTTTTAAATCGAGCATTATTGCCTACCATAGCCGCGAATATATTTTTTAATGTGTCTCGTTAACTATTGCTATTGACACGTCAGCACTTTTTGTATTTGCAGAAGTAATATTAACTCGTGAGAGATGATTTATTCAGAAAGAAGTGGGTGGGAGTGAAAGGGAAGTTGTTAATATTATTTATAATTAAGGTAAGCATTATTCTGACGGGTAGTTTCTTTGTGCAAGAAGTGGTGTTATATGAACTATCTTTGTTTGAAAGGATGAAATAGTAGCTGCATAATTTTTTTTTAATAATATGATTTTTCAAGGCTAGTATAGATTTTAGCACTGATACATGGTCTCCATAATGTTGAAGAAGCCAATTTTTGGGATCTTTCAGCAAAATATTCCAAAAAAAACTTCTTCGCTTATATTTTTTACCGACACCGATGTTTAAATCCGTCCTACCGTGCTTTTGATTTTTCTGTCAATATATCATAAGGCGAAATTTTTATTTTCTGTTCTGGACAAAATCTGAATACAAATTTTTATATTTTCGGATTTACAAAACAAGTTTGACATAAACAAAAAAATAAAGATCAATGGATTGTCGCTTGACAATAAATCACAATGTTGTGATACTACAGGTTTCTTGATATTCAAGAAATTTCAAATTTTCCGATAATTTCAACTGGCGACGTTATTGTTGTATGTTTCCATACTCCGGTAAGAATTTTTGACAAAACTAGACGTTTTCAAACTCCTCACTTGAAAAAATTTATCCGACGCGATTCAATAACTATTTTTATTTGTTCCAATTTAGTTGAACAAATGGGTGACTACGAAATATATCACGAGCAGTTTCACGAGGGCATCATCCAGAAATGTCCTAGACCGTTCGACGAAGACGCTTTTAATTCACTCTTCTCGATGGAATCGGATGACGGAGATAGACCAAACAGACCGAGCTCTTTGGAAATATACAATCCAAATCAAACCCCAGTGGCGTGTCGAAAACCCCGATTTAATTTTTCGTTGGCGCACAACGCATATGAATTAAATAATTTAGATGCCGAAGTTTTGGATGCACCCAACTTAAAATATAATTTATGTAAGTATTATTTTTTTCTGATAGCACCGATATCCAATGGAACGTGACGTGGAGAGAGGGGGGAAGGTTTAACGAAACGAAAAGTGTGAAATTCACTATTTATCCACCCTATATACTTTTTCAACATACACTAACATAGAAAAGTTTCACTATCCCGGAGAGACTTGTTACATTTTTTTTTTTGTATTTGAGAAAAATCATATAATTCTCGTTAGTAGATTTTTAGTTCCAAAATGGTGTGGAAATGCCTAGCCAAACTCAATGAACTAGACGAGAACAATATAGTCACCTTAGTGTGGATTCCTGAACACACTGGAATAGAAGGAAATGAAATAGCATAAATATAAGTCAAAGTAAAACTGCACTAAGAGTTTTAATAGGGATAAAAGCTCAAAATAGTGGAGGAAGAAGAATTTAGATTCTGTGGCATGGACGAGGAAACCTCTATCCACATATTTGCGGATTGCACAGCAATTCAGAATCCTAGGGCACAACACCTAGGAGATTACTGGATAGAAGAGGGACATTTACCAAGTTAAAGCATGTAGACATCCACCGGGAAATAAGACTAAAGGAGCTAATAATCTATGAGACTTTCCTCAGGAACTGAATAGTAAGGGATCAGAATAGATCTTTTGGGTCTCACTGAATGTCACTACAATATACATACATACACATATTTGCAACTATAATAAACCCATTTATAAAAAATAATATCCAGAGCGTATTATTCATTTTTTCTGATATTTATACTGCTTGACAGATAAACTGATTTTTCTCATGTTGATTTTTTTCAGGTAACGAGGACGTCAAAACATCAGATTCGGAAGTACAGGAACCGGTGAGTATGCCACACATTCCGACTACTTCCACATCAAACTTCAGCTACAAACATCCGGCCTATCAATCAGCACATCCTCAAATCAATCCCGAACCGCCAACAATCGAAGAAGTTCCTCCGCCCCCTACCAAATATGATAATAAAACTGATGACGGTACTATAAGAAGAAGAAAGAAAATCGTTTCACAGGAAAGGGATGCTAAACCTAATCTTATTGCTCAACAGATGCCGATAAAGGAAGAATATGAAGTGAGTATTTGTATAGTTGAAATAATACCCTTCTTGGTGTGCGTCATCGATTGTTAATCTCCTTCTATCACATTACGTAAGAAGAAATGGAAAAAAAGGCAGGTCTGTGATTAATCCTTATCAAAATATCACAATAATGAAGCGTTTGAATGTTTTACAAACGTTAACCCTAATCTTTGACTTACAAAAATTTGATTGGTTGATGTTTAGATTACGCACCAGCGCAACCTATCAATCGCGAGGTTAAAATACTATGAAGGCGTAACTTTCGTAGCGGCATTGTGTCTTTTACGTCTTTTTCTACTGTCACACTGACAGTTCTTGTCAGGTGTGTACTTTGTTGCTTACGGTCTATTATTATTTTATGAAATCTTATTGTTTTATTTATATGAATAATACAAAAATATGCATGAATACACGGAAAAACATCAGTATTTTGAAAGTTCTCAAGTATTTTCAGTTAGAAAAAGAAGCTGGTGATTATTAATTGCATAGCCTTTTCGAATTTGGCTAAATACAATCCTGATGATCTTATTTATTAAATTTAAGGTTAGCTATATGTCAAAATAGCAAATAAAATAAACGACATGCCGAAAACCCGGATATACGTCACAATCGATGACGCACACCAAGAAGGGTATTATTTTAACTATATACCATATTGGAGAATCTCAATCATCACATTCATTGTTTTTATTAAAAAAAAAACTATTTATGTTCATCTACTTGGGTTTTTAAATCGTTATATTTATAGTTAAAATAATACCCTTCTTGGTGTGCGTCATCGATTGTGACGTATATCCGGGTTTTCGGCATGTCGTTTATTTTATTTGCTATTTTGACATATAGCTAACCTTAAATTTGATAAATAAGATCATCAGGATTGTATTTAGCCAAATTCGAAAAGGCTATGCAATTAATAATTACCAGCTTCTTTTTCTAACTGAAAATAATTGGGAACTTTCAAAATACTGATGTTTTTCCGTGTATTCATGAATATTTTTGTATTATTCATATAAATAAAACAATAAGATTAATATTCACTTTTCATAAATAATAATTGACCATAAACAACAAAGTACAGACCTGTCAAGAACTGTCAGTGTGGCAGTAGAAAAAGACGTAAGACTTATTGCCGCTACGAAAGTAACGCCTTCATAGTATTTTAAACTCTCGATTGATAGGTTGAGCTTGAGCGTAATCTAAACATCAACCAATCAAATTTTTGTACGTCAAAGATTAGGGTTAACGTTAGTAATACATTTAAACGGTTCATTATTGTGATATTTTGATTAGGATTAATCACAGACCTGCCTTTTTTTCCATTTCTTCCTACGTAATGTGTTAGAAAGACATTAACAATCGATGACGCACACCAAGAAGGGTATTATTTCAACCATAGCTGCCCTTGTCTTGTGCTTGGGCCAAATATATAATCTGCAAAAACTATAATATGAATTTTAACATAGCGAATTGAAAACATTGGTACCAGTACCTACATAATTATTTCTCAGCCTTTGGTACATTTATCGGCATCATTATTATCTTCTTTTACAGTAAAACACCGTTGACTTATACAGGGTGTTTCAAAAAAGGTGGTCTCTAGGATAGGCAGAAAACTGAGGAAATCCTAATTAATTTTCAGTTCTCTACCTATCCTAGAGATGGAGTCACCTTTTTTTGAAACACCCTGTATAGGGAGGAACTTATCTGTCGGTTGTGCATGGAAGAGAAGGAAACAACCTCTCACATTATCTTCGAGTGTGTAGCACCGTCTGGAGATATAGACTACTAGGACTAGAGTACCCAAGAAGGGATTTCTCCAAGAAAGGCCTATTGAAAAGACTGCTTAGCCTCTTCTCATAAACGGTACAACCAAAAACACAAAAAGCCCAATGGATGAGGTGCGAACCAATCAATCACCAATAAAACCGCTTAACATAAAAAATATGTACCTATTTACCAGATATTTGAAATTCAGTTTTTTTTTCAACTATGGAAAATATTGAACAATCATTCAGCGTTGCTAAAAAGTCTTGCACCAGGAGATTATCTTTGAAACGGATAAAGGGATAGTTATGAAATTCTAGGACGATGAATTAGACGTTATTCTGCATATTTTAGAGAAAATATAGACTGGTAGACCGAAAAGTGCAACTAATGAAGATACAACATGACCCCAAAAATGTCAAGACGTCAACTGAACCACATAAACCATTTTAATCGCGACAACAGCGCGCATTTTTGCCCACTTTTTAGAACAACTGATTCTTTTTTCCCTTTATTTTTTTGGGAATCAAATCACAATAATGTTTTTTATTTTTTATTTCGACGTTTCGGTAGCGTTCCGGCTACCGTTGTCAAGATTAACTACTAATGAAATAATTTTTGGTCCCTATCTGACACAACGGAAAAAATTTGACAACTAGACAATCCATAATATTTTGAAGTTTAAGACTACAAAACTTTGTTGTCAAATTTTAATAAGGTCCATTCATAGTAGATCACATCTCTGGTAAAATGTGAAATGAAATATTTTATTTTATCTACAGCTGTCATGTAACGGGTACGATTTGACCCTAATTTCAGTGTCATAATGACGTATATTACCGCACTAGTGCGTTTTTGATTACATTACCGCACTAGTGCGATGATAATAATCTAGAAACATATTAATACCAGAATAAAATATTTAAAATAACACTGGAAGCTGCATTTTCATTTTCGGAAAAGAGATTGTCTTCGCTTGAACTCATTTTTATAGATTTTTATGCATTCAACTTTGAAAATTTGATGACATAACTAATTTATTTTCACAGCCTTGTTTGTCTTTGTTGCTATGGTCACAAAATATGATACACAGTACCTTATGTACAGTACCTTATGTTTGCAGTCAATATTATTAAAAATACGTTGGATTGAAATTTTTTTTAATGTCATAATATAGATACTGTTAATAATACTAATAAACAGTTGTAGATAAAATTTTGTACGTAACACGTATGATAGGACGCACTTATGAGATTACACGACTCGGCCTACGGCCTCGTCGCGCAAACTTCACATGCGTGCGTTAATAATGTGCATATCCCACTAATTACGTAATAATATTATGACATTCTAACGATATGATAGTCTACTAGAAATGGAATCCAGTGAAGTGCACGTTCCAGGAACGGTTTTTTATTGGGATAGCGCTTTTTCCGCTTATTTTGGAAATGTTGTTAATAAAACGCGTTTGTTGTTACTTTTTTGTGTATGATTATTTTTGTTTCCAAAATATGTATAACTCAGTTTGGTGATTTTGTGTATTGAAGTGTGTATCGATTAACAACTATTCCAATGATAAATCATAAGAAAACCTGGATAAAAACTTTGATGCTATCCTGATAACGCAAGTAATTGATTATTGGAAATTCCTCTTTCTAACATTGGTAATCAAATTTGACTACATTTGGCTGAAATACTAGCTACACATTTATCTGCATTTAGTTGTATTAAAGCACTTTCTTTGATTTTTCGTCTTTTATTATTGGGCTCTTTCAATATTATTTTTGTCGAATACCAAAAAAAATAAGAGAAAAAAGAATAAGTAATGCCTCAGAAAACTTACAGAAGATATTAAGTACAACTGATGTTAGTTTGACTTTAATAATTAATTAACCCACAAGTTGTATTTGTCATGAAAGTAATTACGAAACGTTTATTTAAGCATACCAATATTTATATTTTTTTGATAACATGCGACCTAAAACTTTTATTATTTATTAGGATTAAGGTCGCAAAACATGCTGATTGATAGCAGCAAAAGGATAAAATGATACAAGCGAACGTCTTTTATTTGGCTCTTTGGTCACGTGAGACGGCTTTTATGATGGATGAGCTATACGCACCAAAAAGTTGCTTGTAAAACTAGTGCCGTACTCGTTAGCTATGTCACAAAAAACACATGGAAAAAAATTTTACAACAGAATTTAGATTTTGTGTAGCATCGTTTCCTGAATATGAATGATGCTTGGATCTACCACTATGATCCTAAATTGAAACAAAATTATTACAGTGGACCATTCAGCTCCAAAGCAGGTCACGATCAGCAAAGAAATATAGGTACATTGATTATCATGAGAAAGGTAGATTAATTAACTCTTGAATATTATTACATTCTTTTGGATCAGCTGAGTATAAAAAAATTCGTACAAAAGTAATGTTTCATTAAGACAATGCAGATGATCTCAAAAGTATATAGAATTAAATTTGTTTTTTATGCGATTTCCCGAAATTTTGCTTCTACGTCTTTATTCTCTCATAAAACAAAATTAACCGAATCCATACCCTTTTATTTTCCAGGTCCTTGCAATTGAGCTGAATAGAGGTTGGAACAGCAGATTAGGATTTAGCTTGCAAGGGGCGGCTGGTGTAACTTACGTAAGTGCTGTTCATGCCGATAGTGTAGCTGCTAGAGATGGAAGACTTAAGCCGGGGGATCGTCTAATTAAGGTACTTTCTCCTTAAACTTATGACAATTTTATATTTTCAAAATTATTTTTGATACTTTGTTTTATGTTACCTTGTTTCGGTGACACTGTGTTTATACATATATGAGCCCTGACTCCGTGTATATTTTGTAACAGAGAAAACAAAACAAATGCAGAAAATGATCAACTGAATAAAAAGGAAGCAAATCATCATATCACTACATCGCCATTTCGACTGATAGCTGCTTTGATTGGCTTTGGATTGGGATTTTCTCGCAGTTTTTTCTTCATGATATCACAATAGGTTTCAATTGACGACGGATCTATACTACTTGGTATCCAATTTAAAACCGAAATATTCTGTTCCATCATCCAATCTATGACTTTTTTAGCCATAGAACAAGTGGCGTCATCTTGTTCAAAATGCCAAGTTTAAGATGATCGGGCTCATTTAACTTACAGGGCTCGTAACTGTTCTAAGGGCATCATGGCCAACACAAAATAACAAAAAGAAATGAAACATTGCGTTTTTGTTGATATTTTTGACACGTATGAAATTTGACAGCTATGAACATTTTAAACTGCTAACATTTATTACAAAAAGAAGCTTTTCCTCTCATTTCCGGTCACGTAATCCCAACAAAACTTTTTTTAAATGGAACAACCATACTACATTCTATTGTGCAATAATGATAATAGGTTATTAAATGAGCAGTAGAGTAGTTTGATATAAGAGTGAATTGAATCGTTTTATCAAAAAACGGAGCTTCGACTATTAAAAAGCACAAGTAAATTCTCAAATTGACGACTGTGTACATTTACGTTATGTTAAAACATTGCTTAAAGATTTTAAGTAGGTAGTAAGGTAGTAAGGAACATTTCACAAAAATTCGTTGATTCGGATTTGGATCTGTAATTTAATAATAAAAGTTTATAAACTTCTCATTGTACAGTAAATGATCCGTAGTCGGTAAAATTTAGATACTAAAAGATGAATTAAATTTATTTTGTGGGGCGACGACCCTGCACTTTAGTGGAACGCGTTGAATGCGATAATTACAGTCAAGCAAGGTCGGACATGGTTAGTACTTGGATGGGTTACCATGACAGGGAAAACCATCGTATAGGGCCCGTACAGCCTGCAGCGAAACACTTTAGACTACTAGGGTGCACTTTAGACTACTAGGGTGAGTAGCATATCACAGCTCGCAGGCATTATACCAATGAGCACGAGGTATAATGTGGATATGCCGTCTTTCGGAGGAGACGTAAAACCGAGGTCCCGAGTCCATGGATGTTGGGCTCGTTAAAGAACGCTACCACTGGTTGGAACACTAGTGGGTTCGCCAAAATTTCCGGTTAGGGGTAGAGTACTTCCGGCGTAGGTGATTAGCCTTAGTCGCAGAAATAGACCGACTTTGAAGAACAGAATAAAAAAAAATTGATTTTGTACAAAAAATCTATAAATTTCTTGAAAACAAATTCAACTTCTATTCATCAATTGATATTTTTTTATTGTTTGTTATTTTAATATCAAACTGCATCAACCACTAAGGGTTATTAGCAGTGGGACAATACAAGAAACACGGTTTTAGTTAACAATAGAATACAATACATACAGTTATGTGATATTAAGTGAACCAAACTGTTAAAACATAGTGTTCACCATATATACTTCATTTTATCTAATTATTTCATCTAATTAGCACATTTAGAAAATATAAAAACATTTTGTACTATACACGGTATCTGCAAAACAGTGGGAAGTATCAAAATTAGATTTTTTAAATAATAAAGGAAATGGAATTAAATATAATCGAAGGGGAACAAAGTGAACTCTGACTATAAATAAAATAAAAAAATCTGTCAGTAAACAGAAAAGGATATTTCCTGTTTCGTAGGAGAATCCATCTTAGCTAAAATACCGATCACACATGTGTGACGTCAAACTTTTGTATATCGAACTTTTATCGTATTTTTTGGCTTAGCATCGTTTAAATTATATTTACTCGTTATTGAATGCATTACTATCGCGTAAAATGATTCAGATTAGTAATCAAAATAAATTTTTAATTCGTAAAGTGTGAAATATTCCCTCTTTACATGGGCTAGTAAAATGAACTCTATTATTTTTATCGTAGTCTTTGAAAATATTTTCATTATTTTTGTATTAGTAAAAGAACCTTCATTATATTGTTTCATCAAGGAGTAGGGGGAGCTCCCATAAACGTTATTTTATTTAAGAGCTCCCCCAATTTTCATGGAATCATTTCTTAAAAAAAACTAAATTTGTGTTTGTATGTGTATGTGTATCGATATCTGTGTTGGCATTGCCATTTGCAACAGAATGTGTTTGGTTTGTTCTAAGTTATTTATTCACTTTTTAGGTAAACGACGAGAGCATAGAGCATATGACTACTAGTCAAGTAATAGATTTACTGCGAATAGTAAGAGGTCCTGTGTGTATTGTAATCTCAAGAGTTAAATCCATTGAAGACTGTCCAAGAAGCGATGCGGAGAATTGAGTACAATTTTTATTTTATCCAATTTTTTTTCAAGAGAGCATTATAAAGTATTAACGAAGCTGAATAATCAGCTTCGTTATATCATTGTTTGGTATTAAAACAAAAATGTTATATTATATTATTTTTCGTGTTACTTTGATATTGTTATTTGAAAGTATGTTTTATTCATTACACGCCATATTGGTGTCTTCCTATTTCCCACTTAATAGTTTTAATTCAAAGTGTTGGTATTTTTATAACGTTTTATTTGTGATATACCATTTTTAAGATGAATTTTCAATGAATGCTGATTTTCTCCAATTCTCAGAATCATTTTCTTAAAATAATTTGTGGTCATTACTTGATATACCGATATAGATCGCTTTTGTATTTAACCTTTTAAGAGCATCAAAAGATTCAAGCTCATTTATTCAAATTTGGTTTTCTATTGTTGTAAACAACCTGTGAACAACCAAAAATAAATTGAGAACAAAAAATTTTACCTCCATTTAAATAAACTAAAAATAAGTGAAAATAAGTAAAAAAACTAAAACCACACATAACTTCACAGAAAATAAATTTAAAAAGCTGATATTAATTTCCAAACCATAAAAAAACCAGTTGATTAGCAACTAAAATGATTTAAAAATAGTCCAAATTTATATGACACAATTAAGAATATGTGAATTATACTTTAGGCAACTAAAAATTAATAAAATCAATCTAAAAAATGAAAAACTAAGAAATCTGCCTTGAGCAAACAAAATTACTTTAAAATCTACTAAAACTCCACTAAAAACGCTTGAAAACAAATAAAACCCTCCAAAAACATTTGAAAAATTATAAAAATGCCTTTAAACTACAAAAAAAAAATTTACTAATACGTTTAGCAACTGTGAATACAATAACAAAAACAAATCAAAAAATACTTAGAAGTCACTAAAATCAACAGTTGAAAATAAATAAAAACATCCAAAAATATTTAAAACTGTGTGCAGTCTTTAACTTAGGTAAATGTCCCTCTTCTATCCAGTAATCTCCCTAGGATTCTGAATTGCTGTGTAATTCGCAAGTATGTGGATGGAGGCTTCTTCTCCTTAATTAAAAATACGTAATAGCCTAAAATCTACTTAAAGAAACTGAAAATTCTTGAAAATAATTAAAATGAACCAAAATTTAATAAAACAACTAAAATTAACTTGAAACAGTTAGAAATGAATAAAATTAACTCCTGTAACAAAAATAATTGAAAATATCTAAAATTGTTCAAACACACTTGAGTATAAATAAAAGCAATTGATTGAAAATAACTGACATTGTCCGAAAACTTTAGAGTGGATTAACTCAGTCAAAAATATTTGAAGAAATTCACTTTAAATAACCAAAAACGACAAGAAAACAACAAAAATCAATTTGAAACTATGAGAAGACTTAAAAACAATAAAATTCAATCAAAATTATGTGACAACCAACAATTCAACAAAAAACCCTTGATTCTAAAATTAACAAATAGAGAAAAACGTTTCATGTTAATTTTAGTCATTTTGACTGTGGATCATCACAAAAACCTTCCCAGTATCACGGTATTTTCAAGGGTATGAAGTATCCCAAAATATTTTTAAAACTACATATTCCACCCAGAGTTCGTTTAGTGTATCCCTTGTTTTATGTTTCATGCTTTCTTGTCTATACTTCGTGCAATTTATCATAAAGTGTTTGACAGCTTGCTTAATGTTGTATTTTACTTCTTTTCTTCTAATAGAGCAAATGCAAGATTTTCAGCCTCGTGTGACTCTCTTTTTGAGATATTATATTATGTGTTTTTGGATCTTCTGGTAGTTTTGTTTACCGTTTCACTTATTTATTTATTCGCTTCCAACTATAGATTTTTACTTGGTTTGTAGTTGGCATTAATTGATTTCGGTGGTAGTCACTAGTTTTTTAAAAAGATAAAATGCTCTTTTTTTCCAATTTCTTCATTATAAAAATATCTACATGTATCAAAATAAAAACGAAATTTGACCTAAAGGCATTTATTTAGCCCGTTGTTCATTGAAAAGTTATTGTAATGGTTTAGCGTCGGTTATTGTGGATATGTAAAAAAACTCATTTTTTTTTCAAAGACTGCTTCATACTTTTAGCATAGTCAAAGATATTGAGCAACTAATTGTGTAAATATTAAAGACTGTATTTTTTTTAAATAATTTAATTCATATAGTAATTTACTCGTTTTTATTATTTACATTTCCGACGCTTTTGGATAAGGCAAAAGGAGAGATGAAAAAGATTATTTACATATCTACGATATTTTATAAATTGTTATATTTGAAGAGTTCCGTAAGCTGAAAGTATTTATTCACCCTTTATATTATTTAAGTATTTGGTACGGATGAAAACATAGAATCAATAAAAAAATTCAGCTCTGGTTGAAAACAAAAAAAATCTGTACAATACTTAGTTCTATAAACGTTCCAGAGATGTCGCTTTCCAAACTTTTCAAATACCCGGATATTTTATATTACGAATGTGATTTAATGAAAATTTATGGTTAAGAATCTATTTTGTTGACGTTGAGCTCGAATTTATAAATTATATTATGGTTTTTTTCTGTAGGATAATTACGCTAGTCTTAATGTAGAGTGAATTCCAGACATGAGAAACGTGAACTTTAAATCAAAATATGTGAAAATAAAAAAAATTCAATATTACTCTGTTCATGTATAGGCCAAGCAATAAATATATTTTTATCTAGTAGAAACCGGACTGTATCATGATGTACAAGACAATGTCTGATATATTTTCGATTTGCAAATGTGAACAACATTACTTATATATATCAGGTTCATACTAAGTAATGTCTTTTACTTGATGGCACAGACCGTTTTCTACTAAAATTTTTGTGAAAAACTCATTTTGATGCTATATTGCTTGGCGTATTGGTATTATTGGTAAACTGTTGAGGAAAAAAAATATGTAAAGGACGGCACTAGACAAAGTATTGGTATACACGATAAGCTTACCTCGGCTTCAAACTATTGTTAAATACAGATTCTCACTGGAACTCTAGGTACTTAATATTAACTAAAATTTTGGTCTATTAAAATGATAGACTCACATTATTCCTAACACACGAAGGAGACTGAACGGAAAAAGAATAGGCTTGTTTTTTTTCTCACGGCTGAGTAGTGTGTATATAACGACAGGAAGTTTCGCTTTGCTTTAACCGAAAATTAAGTGAAAGGAATCGATCGCGAAGCATCTTAAAAGTTGGCGAGTCCTTATTTTGCTCTGCTTTTCAGTTTCTTGCTTTTCCGGTTATTGTTGACCTCACCTCTACGTATGCACAAGGAATTGGAACGCTTTTCTTTTTTCTTTCACCTCAATTTCAACTACAGGCCGCCACTGGCCCTCTTGCTGTTGAACATCGAATATCTCGGCTTTTCCGGGTATGTACAGAGCGGCAAAAAGTACTCTAAAGATTTACTTTGCTTTTACCATTTAATTATCTGTGCATTCAAAGAAATTTGTTTGTGAATTATTTTTAAGCTTGGCTAGTGATTATTCTGCTGCTTTCCTCTTTCTTGTCTTTCTGTCACTCTTACTGTGGAACATCGAATGTCTTGTTGCCGAGCAATGGTACATGTAGAAAGGAACAAAGTTTCGCGATAATAATCTGGATATTGAAAGGTTAGGTTAGCCAAGCGTTTTGAAGCTTGTCGAGCGTTTATTTTGTTCTCTTTTTCTTTTTCCTCCTTTTTTCTTCGAGCCTCTATGTATGCGCAAGGAATTGTAAATCAACTCTAGTTCTACCTCTACCTAGTTAAAGTTTTGCATTGCTTAAGACAATAGTGATTTATAAATTGAAAAGAAGTGGTCACAAAGCATCTTGACGATTGGTGAGTGTTTTGCTGTGCTATTTTCTTTCTTGTTTTTCTAGCCAAACTTTATTGCTCTATGTATAGGCAAAGAAATTGATTTTTTTGTACTATATTTACATTTCTTGACTGGTTCTCTTAGATCTACAGAAAAGGCGTATCGCTTTGATAGCACTGATAATGATCTAAGCATCGAAAGGATTAATTGCCAATCATCTCCAAGGTTGGAGCACGTCTTTTTACTCTTGCTATTCCCTTTCCTATTATCCTTCTATATCAATTTATTACTATATTAATATACCTCGACTGGCTCTCTTAACAGAAAAGGCTAATTATTGCTTGATCTGGGCTTAGAAAGGATAATTTGTAAGGCATATCCTAGGAAGGTGTGATGATTTTGACCCCATTCTTACTGTTGATCACGGAATGGCAATTGTTTTTAGTACTGAAATATATCGGTTCGGGTACGACAACTATACTATGAAACCAAATAAAATCCGTTATGTCAGTAGTGTTATGAATAATTTGCGTTTGCCTAAAATTGTGTTGTGAGTATGGTTACACAGAATGTCTAAGTGCTGTCGAAATGGAAAAATGTTGGCATTGAATATTGGAATTGAAGATAAAAATATTAAAATTAAAACTACTGTTAATAATAGCCCACATTTATCGTTTAGCAGAATTAAAAATACTTTAGTAAGTATAAGCTTAGAAATGTTGCAAAAATTGTTAAATACGATTTTAAATATTTATTCAATATTGTAAAATCAAAAAGAAAAATATTTATTCATGTACAAATTATTTATACACAGCGAGGTACTAAAACAATTTAAATTATTCCATTTATTATTGAGATATTGAATTTTAATTGTGTATTCAATTGTTTTAAAATCAACAATTTTAACATAATTTCCCAAGTAATGGCGATTTGTTATTTTCAATTACTAATAATTAAATATATTAGGTAAAATTTGTGTAACTAGTGTAGTCATCGGATTTTCAGCTCTACAGCCCCTAGTGTTACTTGGCTTCAACTTCTTTTTAGTTTTTCTCCCCATTTTCATTTATTTTGTTTTGCTTTGCCAGTTCTGTACTCCTACTTTTTTTCAGATCATCTTTTACTGCATTCAGCCATTTTTGCTACATTTTCCACCCATTAGAACTCTCGTAACCCATATGTTTCCTGACTATGCCAATATGACTCAGCTATCTGGCTCTCTGTGTTCTTATTACGTTTATTATCATTGGAATTTTGTATAACACTAACAATTCGTTATTCGTTCTTCGCCATTTGTTCGCCTCTGTTTTTACTACTCAACATTTTCCTCTCCGATATTTATAGTCCGTCCTCTTCCTTTTTTTTATAACCCATGTTTCACAGGCATAATTTGGGCATATTGGGCATTATGCTGTAACTGTCTCATTATAAATATTTGATATATTGTGGATCTTCCTGATTTGAAACCACCTAGGTATTGTTGTTTGCTGATATATTTTTAAACGATTATCAAGTATCTTTGTCAGTATTTTATATGTAACGTCAAGAAGGGCGATTCCTCTATAGTTGTTGCATTGCTATTTATCTCTTTTTTATAAATTGGTCACAATAGGGCTGTATTTCAATCCTTCGATAAATTTTCTTCCTTCCATATTTTTAAAATTAACTCTGCTATTCTTCATCTTCCTATTATTCCACAGTTCTTTAATATTTCTGCTGGTATGCTATTTTCTCCGGTACGTTTATTATTTTTCAGTTGGTCTATGCTGTCCTGTATCTCTTGTTCAATTGGTATTTTTACGATCATCTTCCCCTAGGTCAGAGCTCATATTTTTGTCCTCTTAACCGTTGTTCAGTAATCCTTCAAAATACTATGCTAACAAGTCTATTTTTATCTCAAAATATTTCTTCATCATTCTTCATTCTTAAGGAATCGTCTTTTATTGACACTGTGTTCCTTGTTCCTGTTATATTCCTGATACAAATTTCAGATTACTTTATTTTTGTATGTTTCTTAAATGTTGCTTAAATCCCCATCTTTATGTACTCGCTTCTTCTTTCTATATATTTGCTTCGGTTTTTTATCACACCCTTCACATATTTTCCAGTTTGTTGGTTGGAGTAGGTTACTATCGTTTCTAGTTGAGATTTACTTCTGTTTATTATAATACCGATGGTATTACTATTTTCTCATCGCTTAATAATTAATTGATATTATACTTTACTTGGGGAATTGTGCTAAATTTGTTTACTTAGCATTTTATGAATTTTATACAAAGTATTTAACATTGTTTTGCACGACATATCCTACAATTTAGATATATAAGAGTGAGTGCACAATATTTCCTTTTTGGCTTCCTTAAATATAGTACACCGAATTGTTTAAGGCCTCTGCAACACTCTTCTAATTAAGATTACACTTTCTAACGAACGGAGTATCCTGTATTCGTTGAAGTAACGAAAGAAATTGAGAGTACGTATCAAAGTAGGTACAATACAATATAATCAAATTCCACCTACATAAATACATGCAACAAAAAAAAAACATAATAATAAATTATGGAAATTACTAACATTCTAAATTTTTGCCTCGGATAGGAGATAATATGTTATTTTTTGTAAGGTACGTGTAAATCAAAAATTTAAAAAAAATTACAAAAACTAGCAATATATTTAAGCTATAGCTACAATGTAATGAAAATTTTTCCAGTTTGTAAATACAAAGCAGAAGGAAACTTAGCAATTTGGAAATTCACTTATTCATGCAAAGAATATTCAAAACAACCACCTTATGAATATGAAAAGTATTATTTTACGTGAAATTCAATTGCTAGTTTTTCATCTCTAGTGTGAGTCAAATTATTTAATACTAACCGATACCACGATTACACAAAAAAAAAATTTTAGTAGATACATTTAATTTTGAAACTATATTAAAAATATATTTATATATTCAAACATGAGTTTCACTCGTAACAAAGCACGTAATTTTTGATTTTTTCTTCTAAATCACAACACTAAATCCGAATATGTAGACTTATTTCAAACACAGCTACAAAACGACTGTCGATAACAACTATTGCTTTCACGTAAGTCATTTAAAGAGAAGTTATTTTTGTTTAATCGAGTGTACAGTTGGTAAAAAAATTGTTTGTATAGTCACGATTTGTGACCAAAACGTGGTTACTGGTTGTACATAACATTTGTATTGTTTTGTTTCAAAATTGACTCTCACTGTTGTGTCACAAACTTTTATTAAAAAATTATTGTATAATATAGTTTTTAGGGTTTTCGATGTTTTGTTTTGATCTGAAACCAAAGACAGAAATAAATATCGTTGAATTCAGTCTACTAAAGGTGTTTTATTTTCCCGAAAATATTCCTGTACCAACATGCCGTTACAACATTCTTCAGAAATACACTATTTTATTGTATAACATTGTATTTTGCAAAATTTTGATACAGAATCTTCCAAATTAAAATAATAACTGTGATGTAAGAGTAAAAAATACTTATGGGGTGAAGGGCAAGAAAAAACAATAAACATCTCAAAGGATCTGCTTTTCAAATAAAAAACTAGCAGGTAAAAATTTTTAAAAAATTCCATCGAATATCACAGGAAATGATCAAAACACCCAAATAAAGAAGAATCGAAATTTGGAAGAGGGAATTGCAAAGTGTCAAAGATACTTCTGGGTGACCAAAACCAAACTAAAAAAGGTCAAACGAATTCCCAAGTCAGAGTAAAACTGCACTAACAGTTTAAACAGGCACATGAAAAAGCTCAAAATAGAGAAGAAAGAAGAATGTAGATTCTGTGGTATGGAAGAAGAATGTAGGTTCTGTGGTATGGAAGAGCAATGTAGATTCTATGGCATGGAAGGAGAAACCATCCACATACTTCCCACTTGTACAGGATCCTGGGGCACAACACCTAGTAAATGACCGGATAGAAGAACTAAAAAAAAGCTTGCTGCCATCCTCAAATTCATCTGTAAAATAGATCTAAAGGTCTCTACGATCAGAGTTTTAGGCTGTGCGTTGATCCGTCATTCAGTAATTCAGGACAATCATTTTGTATTTATAGATAAGGTCGAAGAAAAAAAACAATTAACGTGAGCTTTCGCCAATTCCAGACACATTATTCTTATACTTTCTCTCCTTAATTATTTTTTAATATTGTTAGCGTAAGTACACTATTGTATTTGTAATATATTTATAAATAAATAGGTATACTTATAAATAAACTAAAAGTGATTAGTAATTGTTCTTCAACACTCGCACTTCTCCTATAATGCGAATTAAATTTCTGAATGGCGGGACCTGATTTGGATAAGGCTAGTAACGTAAATGTTTCTTTACATCACATAGCTAAACTCGTCAACAGATGAAGTGGAGATAATAGAAATACAAATACAACGCATTTTTTCTACTACCGTGTGTAAAGTACGTACTTTAGACACATTTTCGAGTGCGTAAAGTGTCTAGTGCGTAAAGAGTTTTACTTTACGCACTAGTGCGTAAAGAAAAAATTCCAATATGTATGTAGTTATAGATATCTAGTCTTATAAAAAAATAGGTATAATAAACGGATATTAAATCTAAGTTTTTCTCATAAATTGGAGATAGAAACCCATAGAATTTGGTAAAGTAACCTAATAATTATTGTTATAGTAGTTTACCTAACTAGTGCGGAAAGTGATACTTTTCCGCACGCTATTGCAGATGGCCGAACGACGCTTTAGCGGAGTTCGGCCAGCAATCGCGTGCGGAAAAGTCACTTTACGCACGTGCTAGGTACACTATTTTTTCTACTAGCATGCGGAAATAAGCTCAAAAGTTAACATAAAAGAACATTTCCTATTAAATACATATCAACAAACTAATTATTATTATTTGACATTCATTCAATGAGGCTTATACCAAGGCCATTTAAAAATGATTAAAAAATAAGTTTTTTTTTATTGAAAATTATAGCAGAATTATAATAAATTTATCAATTTTTCAGTCATTTGGTAAACTACAATCATACAAATATGTATTTTAAATATTCAAATGTCAGTATACTCCCCAAAAACTTGACAAATTTACTTTTCCGCACTAGTGCGGAAAAGTGACTCTTTCCGCACGCTTTTTAGTGCGGAAAAGATTCACTTTCCGCACGTTAGTAGAAAAAATAATTATTGAGTACTGGAAATAATACGGAAAATAGGCATAAGTTGGCGGTGAGTGACTGACATTTCTTTGTGAATTGAATCTGACATTTAAAATTTAAATTGAGATCTTCCGACTATACCTAGGGTAAGCAATTGTGTTTTATATTTAAGAATTGAATATTTTTAGAAAACTATGATGTTATTTTAGTTTATTATAAAAATAAAGATGGATTCCTCTGACGATCTCTCAGTTTACTTGGCAAATACACCACCAAATATATTAGATGTGGCACAGAATGCTGCGAATGATTTACTGCCCCAAAAATCCATGAGTATTTACGAAAAAAATATATCTTATTGGAAATTGATAATAGCGTTAAAGATTCTTCTAAAGAAAAATTTAACTTACTTTACGCACTAGTGCGTAAAGTATGTTTCTTTACGCACTAGTACGTAAAGAAAATTACTATTAAACTTTTGTATTTTAATTAAATATTCGCTAGTAGAAAAAATATTGTATGCAATTCGTGTGTAAAGACCTTTTTTTCGACTCATGTGATTGTCGCATTCGCCTGCGGCTCATGCGACAATATTCAAATTCGTCAAAAAAAAGGCTACTTTACACACTAGTTACATAAATAACTATTTTAGCGAAGTGATTGGATAATAAGGAGCGAAAAAAATTCGGAAACACTGGAAAATTAGTCGGCGTTTTTCAAGTTATAGCGTTGAAACTTCGTATAAAATAATTACTTTTGTTGCTATTGCAAGTGCAATTTTTCAATGCAATATTTTGCAGCAGGTCTGGATGCGTTATAGATAGTTCGATTTTTAATTTGAAAACGATTTGAAAAATACAGGTAAGAGAAACAAAACGTATATCTTCGATTTGTGTTAAAATGCTACTAAGTAGGTGTAAAAAACGCTAGAGAATACCTACTGCCTAAAATCAGAAGCCGTTGTTGCGTAGCATATGAACTCTTTGCACTTGATTATTCGATTCATCCAATTTTTTGCATTTACTTAATTCAATTTCTGGAGGCATATAGAACAAGAAGTAGTTGTTTGCTTCTTAGGGAACGGTTTCTGTTCTTTGAAAAGTGTTTTTCATAAAATTTGTTAGGCGTTACTAAAATATTACAATTTTTTACAGGCAGGAAACTGTAATTAAGTAAATTTCAAATCAACTCTTTATTTAGAAATAGGTACAAATTTTTATACATTAAAGGGTTAAAAGAAACTTTTCGACATCGCATTGTGAATTCTAAGAGATAATTTTCAAAATTGACAATAAACGACAAAAACTTTGCCTAGGGTGCCGATTTTAACGCTGCCTTGTTTACAAGCAGTCTCTAGACACATTCTATGGTTAAGTATTAATTCCCCAAAAATATTTACACCACCGATTTCGTGCTAAAGCAAATTACGCTATTGATTTATATATTCTTTACCAGAAGTGCACGTCTGCGAACAAACTATGAATCACTTTTAATCAATATTGCAATAATTATTAGCATCAAACAAACTATCGAGAATGTATTGCATTTAAATGTTTTTTTATGTAACGCAGTGAATTAAAAAGGGCATTGGTAGCGTAAAAAGGTCACGGCTGAGAGCCTCCCCCTTGATTATTTATTCTCAGCGTCCGTGGAAACGTAAAAATACCACACTCTAGTGGTAAAGTCGCGATACCTGAAAACCGAATACACAGGTATCATGCCCGACTGTTTTCGACTTCAAATTACTTTTCATTTTTAAATCATGGTTCTGGTAAATGTTTGAATTTCATTTTGTTTGTGATAATACTATATACCCATTGAAAAGATATTAAAGGAAGTAAGAAGGCTCAGTTATGTAATTCAAATGACTATGATTAATGTATAGGTACTTCCGTGAGATTTATGTAAATTAGCTTGGATTTAGACTGATATCTGCTGTAAAGCAATTTTAGTAAAGGTTTAAGTTGAATTGAAGAAATACCATTTTTGGAGTAAGTTAAGTCCCAAGTGACAAAAAATTTAGGAGAAGAAATTGTTTAAAAAAAATTGTTTCTGAAATTCTATTTGCGTTTGGTGTTCTTCGAATTTCTAGACTAAATAAAAGTGCTTTCAAGTGTGATTTCAAGAGACTAATTCAAGAAAACCCTATTTTAGTTATGGAGTCTTAGGCCCCTCGTCCACGGAACAACTGATTTCTGATGAAACTGTTTTAATGCCGTAGAAACAAATCAGTTGGGTACCCATTTCCCGAAAAAATATCAGTATCCGATACTTTATTAAAAGGCGAAGTACTTTTACTTTTTGGCTGTGTTGTTATAAATTATGAATTATTTGGATGAGATGGCTATTTTCTACTATTACAATCGGAGATATAGAGGTAAAAGAAGGCCGTTCTGGGCTCATCCCTGCTTGAAGAGAAATTTAAACTGTAGCCGCCTCAGAATTGCAACTAGATGATACAAAGTTTCACATGCTCTACAGATTGATGAATATGGGCATCGACCCTGTTGCGGAACGCGATAATTACAGTGAAGCACTGTCGAGCGCGGTTAGTACTCGGTTAGGTGACCAAGAAAACACCGTCGTAGTGTCCGGTACAGCCTGTAGCGGAGTAGCATATCACAGCTCGCAGACATTATAACAATGAGCACGAGGTATAATGTAGATATGCCGTCTTTCGGAGGAGACGTAAAACCGAGGTGCCGAATCCATGGATGTTGGGCTCGTTAAAGAACGCTACCACTGGTTGGAAAACTAGTGGGTTCGCCGAAATTTCCGGTTAGTGGTAGAGTGCTCCCGGCGTCGGTGATTAGCCTCAGTCGCAGAAATAGACCGACGTTAAATAACAGAATAAAAAAAAAGACACAGTGCCCTATGGCTTGTTGCCTCTATCTGTAGTATCTCATTGATCAATTATTTGCTTTTGTTCACAAAACAAAAAAGACAGCCACACTTATTAATAAAAGTAGCCGTTAATTAATAGTTAATATTAATTGGACGCTACTAAACAACTATATATAAATCAAGATGAAAACACACACAAAATGTGAGCAAACAATCATGTCCCAGGTGACAGTCAGAATCACGGTATCAAGGAGCACCACTTCCTCGTATTTAACTGTATTCCGTTAACATCAACTTGATAGTGTCAGCTTCTGGTGGCAGCTAGAATAGTCTAAAGTTTGACTGATAGCTAGTGCATCTGTTATGTCTCACCTGATGATTTTCTAGGCTGGTGAATTCCGATTTAGCTTAGGAATTACTTAGGAATCACCTGAAATCAGATTGGTGAAATCGGGCATTAGTTTTTTTCATTGAAATTCGGAATTGGTGGGGGTAGGTCCACTTTCAATTGAAGCGCTGAAATATCAAAGGGGCTAAGTGCCAATTTTTGTTAATTTGAATTTGTATTATAGAAAGTGGGAATAATATAAGAAAAGAGCCCTGTGCCAAAAAATTATTTTAAGCTTTAAGACTAAGTTGGTAGATGGCTCTCTGCTCTCTCACCAAGTACAGCGGTAGTGTTGAGGGGGTTAAGTGTCACCACTGTATGATTTGTACTATACTTTGGCAAGTTTATCTAAAACCGTGAAAGGAATGCAGTCGAAAACGTTCGACATTGCCACGTTTAACTATAAAAAAATAGAAGAACTGATTATGTAGTGATAATAATTATAAATGGGCCTTTTTATTATTAACAATATTAAAAATATGATTAAACGTTAATTTTATAATGTACTTGTTTCCTTGGATTTATTCTATTAACATTATTTTCCAATATATGAATATTAAAAGAGAACACTTTTCCAAATTTGTTATGGGATTCTTAAAGCTCTGGCAACGAATTGTACGAAAACCATAATGACCACTCCCTCCGATTACATAATTGGTGATTTTTATCGACCAGGTTACTTCTTATTGGAAAGCGCGTGCGTATGTTCTTCCCTCTCACTTCGTCAATTGACTGATATTGATTTATCCAGGGTGTTCGTATTGTCAGTTACCTTTGTAATTTCAGTTTTACTTGGTAAAATAGGTACCGTACGCCATTTGTACGTTTGACAGATATACGCCATGTTTTTCCTCGCCTCTTACCGACGCCCCGTAGCTACAGATAAACTTGCCAAACTATATGTACAAGCTGTCAAAATTAACTACTTGTCACTTGTCTGATGATCATCTCCTGTGTATTGTTGGTTACGATTTGTTGGGGTTGTTATTAAAATAAAATGGAAACACAAAGGCGAAAACGTGGTAAAGTGGTAATATCAGATTAACTTTTTCTTCTTCGTTTTCATTTTTTCAATTTCTTATGTCGTTATTATTTTGAATCGATGTTAAAAATATACATATAAAGCGGGTGTACAATACACATGTTTACTGTTTACTCCGTTTTTTATTTTTGCGACATAGCCCCTTTGATATTTCAACGCTTCAATTGCTTTGCCTTTTGCTTTTAGAGTAGCCTCGACTGGAATTGATGAAAAAGGATGAATTTTATATTTTTTTTAACAATTTTGCATCTTTTTATTAACATTCATGGGTTTCCCTGAGATACACTGTATAATATTTCAGCACGTGTTAAGAATTATGAGTAGGTATACCTACATAGAATTTTATATCCTGATTAAGCGGAACTGTTCCTCTACACACACACACAAAATACAAACACATCAACACCGTTAACTTTCCCTCTCTTCCGCTCTTTTTGTTTGAACTTCTCTTGTACCTTCGTTTACTATCAGTCAATTCAGTTTCAGCATTTTACGAGGGTTATGAATGCACCGGCGCATTACAGAAAAAATATCGTTCGCCAAGTTTACGAAAAACTAACAATATTCTGGTGGTTGAATAGTTTTTTTTGAATTCGTCGTTATTCACGTGAACGATTTTGAAGTTTTGTTAAGTAGTGCGAAACATTTTTTTCGGTCTTCAAATTGCACAAATTTTAAGTAAGTTTTTTAACAACATTTTGATTAAAAAATTTGTGCGAGGTTAAAGTTTTAAAGGAAAATATAAAAATATATATTTGTTATGATTTTTTGGTAAAAAGAAATTTACATTTTTTCTACAAAAACAATCAAATTGTGGATTATATACCTACTTCGTCAAATCATTAGCTATTTTGGTTTCGTTCCTTATATGTATATTAATTATATTATTTATTTTATACATATAATAGGTATATCATGAGTAGTTAATCTTAACAATTATATGTTTTCTCAATGTTGAAAGTAAGTGGTGTACAAATTCATAATGGGGAATCAAATATTTTTAATGTTTTTATTCTGACAAGGTTTTTATATGTCGATTTGAAAATTGGGATGATTTAAATAGTTCGCCATTTATGCTGTGACGTACATACCCTAAAAGAGAAGTTAGCTACACAGGACCACAATGTGTTCTTTTTTTAAATCGTAGTATATGTTATGCTCATGTTGTATTGCTTTTATAGTGAATGACCATTATTTGTTATAGTTTACGTATTTTTTGCGCGATCGATCTTTTTTGTTTATTTACTGCATCGGTTGTCAGGACGGTAGGTTGTGTTTACTGGTTTCTAAGTCTAACACGTCGGTAAGTAAATTACATACCGACGTCTTAGCCCTACATACATTTGAGTGGTACTATATAATATATTACTTCATTCATTACACAAAAGGAACAAAAAAAATAAGATTTATATTTTTTTAATGAAAAGAATCGAACAGATCAATAGAAAAAGTAATAAATAAAAACAATTTCACCAAAATGCTAATTATATTTTAAACTTATCGAGAATTATAAATGTCACTTTTGATATTTCGTTCATTCCGAAGATATGTATTTAAATTATTTTATTCGAAGCTTATTTCAATACGATCGCGCAAAAAATGGTATAAGCATTTCGAACGTTGAGGGTAAACAGCCCTTACCGTTCTTGATACTTAATATACTATAGTTAGCTTGTATTTTTTTAGTGTCAGATATTGTTCGTAAGTTAATAGATTGACTCGGTTCGTACAGGCAAATGCACACATATATTCAATAACTTACATCAAAATGATCTTCACAGCCACAATAGGTAACTAGTGTTTGTAGTCTGTTAATATTTTCTTCTAGCAGCCTCAAACCATAATTTGTGAACATAATTACGGAGAAAAACTAAACTTGCTTTTAGGTCTTATAATTAAGTATTAATTTCCAGTTTTCTCCTGAAACATTCGGTTTCAAAAAATGTTGAATTAATTTTTGCAAAGAAGTACCAATATATTTGAATAAAATACCAAAAACCGGATACCTGTAAAACACCTCATTGTTTCTGTATGGCGTGCCGTTTTGGTATTTAATAACATCGTTTTAAAAACAAAAATAAAAATATCTCTTCTTTCAAAAATGAATGAATTAAAATTATGTTTTTCATAATAATAATACAGGAATTTCCATTATGAAAAACAAAATATAAATTGCCGATTTAAAATTATGAAATACATAATAAAAATTCATGAATTAAAATTATGAAAAACATAATAGAAATTCAATTTCCATTATGTATTGAGGTTGCCTATACTAATCTAATGCAACCTGAAATCGCATAGTAAATGCATTACTGCAGAATAGGCAACCTCAATACATAATGTAAATTGAATTTCTATTGTTTTCAATAATTTTAATTCTTGAATTTCTATTATGTTTTTCATAATTTTATATCGGTAATTTCTATTATGTTTTTCATAATTGAAATACGTGTATTATTATTATTAGAATCTTAGTTGAAATTCAAGTATTAAAATTATGAAAAGCATAATAGAAATTCAAGAATTAAAATTATGAAAAACATACAAATTCAAGAATAAAAGTTATGGAATAAATACTACAAAACGGATTTGTATTATGTTTTTCATAATTTTTTTTCTTCAATTTCCATTATGTTTTCAATAATTTTAATTGTTGAATTTCCATTATGTTTTTCATAATAATAATACACGAATTTCCATTATGAAAAACATAATAGAAATTACCGATTTAAAATTATGAAAAACATAATAGAAATTCAAGAATTAAAATTATTGAAAACATAATAGAAATTCAATTTCCATTATGTATTGAGGTTGCCTATTCTGCAGTAATGCATTTACTATACTATTTCAGGTACTTGCATTAGATTAGTATAGGCAACCTCAATACATAATGGAAATTGAATTTCTATTATGTTTTTCATAATTTTAATTCATGAATTTTTATTATGTATTTCATAATTTTAAATCGGCAATTTATATTATGTTTTCCATAATAGAAATTCCCGTATTATTATTATGAAAAACATAATTTTAATTCTTCAACAGAATAATTACGAAATAAAAATGTTTGAAAGAAGAGATATATATTTTTTTCCTCTTTTAAAACGATGTTATTAAATACCAAAACGGCACGCCATATTTCTGGTTACAATGTTTGTTGAATACTTTTTGCATTTAATTTTCCCAAATAGTGCGGAAAGTGATAATTTTCTCACGAATGTGTAAAATTACAATTAAGTCCAGCAAGTAACAATAACTATTATTCCGTATGCGTGTGGAATAGTATATTTCTTAACAATTGCGGTACTTGACTTCGTCCCGACTTTCAAACTCCTGAGAAATTAGCATTTACGCATGTGTTGCACACTGTATTTTTCCTACGACCACCATCCAGAAATCCAACAAACGACTGTGTTGCACACGGTACTTTTTTATAGTCACTTTTCTAACATGACAGATTATGGCGGAAACAGTCCTGGATCTTCATCTCTGGTGTTGGTGTTTTCGGTTATTGTTAATAAGTCATTATTTGTAGCAGATGTTGAGGGAACAGAAACAGAATCAAATTTCTGTAATGTTTCATCAACCCTACTAGTTGATTGCACTGAATGCATTATTTTTCGAGAATGACAATTTGCTGCAGGTACTTAATTTGGG
Source organism: Galerucella calmariensis (assembly GCA_910591675.1). NCBI lineage: Eukaryota > Metazoa > Arthropoda > Insecta > Coleoptera > Chrysomelidae > Galerucella > Galerucella calmariensis. The sequence goes on from CAJUYG010001536.1 coordinate 27,915, forward strand.
TACGCCCAATGTCACTTTGGATATACCTTGTGCCACTTTTCCCACAACGTACCTAGCCAACGGGCACACTGAACGAGTTATGCCGATCAATTTGAATCAAGTAAAAATCAAATCAACACTACCTTATGAAAACTGTCACACGGTTAGATCGATCGCTGTCATGTCCAGTCGATATGCTTAATTTTCAAATTTCGAACTTCCAAACTCGGTTTTTTGTTCACAGATTTATTTCTTACATAAAATACAGTGTATTAGTTCTAAAAGATCTAAAAATGCAGCTGTTTTGTGTCAAATTGGAAAATTGTGATGCCTGCTTAGTGTGATAAGCATTGCAAGTCTCTCTTGATCCGACACCACACGACTCGATACCAATAAGATCAATTTGCCTGCCGCATTAATGCTTAATTTATGAGTAGTCATCTTTGATCGGATGATTTTTACATACTTTTTACCATAATTGATGCTCAGTCAATGATTTGACGCTAAAATAATAACTATCCACCATTCCGCATACAAAGAATGTTTTAAAATAAAATCATCGTTGATGAGGTAACATCAAAGTACATACATATCGCTACCATAATAACATAAAGTCGTAGGTAGAAATTCTCAGTTGTGAGAAAACAACGATGCAAATTCTTAAACCCAATTTCCTAATATTATTTTATGATGTAATAAATTAACGGCTGATATTAGGATTGCTATGCTATATTGATATATTTTAAAACAAGGTTTGCTCATGAAATTTCAAAATATTTCCGTATTTTCTGAAAAAAATAGCACATACGACTTTTTTTTCAAAAAAAAAGGAAATTACACATACGACGTTAATTTTGTCACAAAAAACTGCTCCCTAAAAAGACCTAGAAAATGTAGTAATCAACAAAATAAATAAGGTTAAGTTCATTTATTCACTTATTAAAAAGAACAGGTTAACAGTGTGTATTTTTTGAATATCTGACAAATAGTTATTATATCTTAGGTCTCCTCCTCCTCTTGAACGATACCATCTTCAGTCATTGTTCGAACGTCCAGTGGTGAAAAGGGTCCTATAAAAATCATGGTAAATATCCGGAATGATCCGTTGGTCACATAAGGATAAAATACTTTTCTTTTTTTTTCATCAACTGCTAGAGGCTTGTTAAATTTATTCTTCAGTACTACGTTATCATGCAGCACAGAGGACAGCTTCCTATTTTTGTTTCTAGTTTCTTTTTGGAGCAAATTAATCTCTTTATACTCCTCATCCAAATAAGATGTTTTATAATAGATTTTATTGGACCTAAATCTGAGAGCTTTAATTTTCAACGATGATATTTTATTATTTATTTATTAAGAACTTTCAAATCGATCATATCCTTGTAACTCAAATAGTTATGTATTGTTAAAGGATATTTTTTACTTGCAGACTTTATCACTGTGGGCCATTCAAGTGGTGAATGGATGGAGACTCCTTTATTGACTTCCATTTCCGTATGCCCAGTTTCTAAGAATTTTAGGTTAATTTCTTCTATTGGTAAATTATTCATCGCATAGAGCAATAGAGCTGCAATGTATCTATTGCGGTTTTGTCCGCTATACGAATCAGATGTTAGACATACATTTTTGGTTCCCAATGGAAGTGATGTTAATAAAGTGAAGATTGCAGTGCCAATTTCATCGGAACCTCTTTTATCATCTGTTTCATTCCAGATAAAACACCATTCTTTTTTCTCTGCTTGATCATTAACAGTCAAGTTGTATGTACACATATTGTGTGTGTAGTAATATGATGACACATTTGAGCAGGGACTGTAAAGAACAGCTTGCAAGTCAAAGGTAAACGATTTATAGGTAGCATCATTATTAGCTTTGGTTTTGTCAGTTTATTTTTCCAGTCTTGCCAAATCCTTGTTTTTTATGTGGAGTTTATAATCTTGTTCTTCACTGATTTTTTCCTCTTCTGTAAAGTTTTTGTATTTCTCAGATACGCGGCACGTATCCTTTTTTGGTTTGAAGAAGCTAAGATTGTACTGTGTGTTGAATATTTTGCTATTGCTGCCAAATTTTACATCAATCGGTTGCTGATTTTCTTCACAGTATTCTCTATAGAGCTCGTACAAATCGGTAAATCGACAAATCGGCATGTAAAAATTGTCTTCTGGTTTTTTTCCGATAGTAATAGCTCTATATACGGGGAAATGATTCAATATGAGTTTTTACCGTCTGCAAAGCGCTTTCTGATATTTTGTGTTTTGGTGGATGTTTTCCACGCATATCTCCTGCAATAAATGGAGATTGTTGATCAATTTGTTTTTTCTTTGCTACAAAAACTGTTCTCTCACCAATATCTAACGTTTTTAAAAAAAAGTTCTTGCATACTTTTACATTTTCAATAGTCCCTTTTTTTGAAAAATGGTAAATATAAGTAAATTGTCTTTTACTGTTTTCTGAAGAAGTTTTGTCTTCTTCTTGTCACTGGTACGCATTTGACCATTTGGCATATGAAATCGCGCTGTCTTGAATAGGAACCAAGAGACCAGTAATTTTTATGCAAAATATTTCTTTCCTAGTCACTTAAATTTGCGGTACATTTCATTTTACATTTACTGCAGTCAATTTGCTTCACGGCTCGTATCTGGACAATATTCCCAACAGAATTAACATACTCTTTTCCTGTATTGCGAAGATGTTTTGGAACTTTAGTTCTTCACGTCAGGTTATGTTTGAGCGACCAGGGGTCGCGACGCAAAAGATCTGACCGTTACGCGTTACGCTACGCTGCGTTATGTTACGTAGCTTCGTTATGTGCCTTGCTTGCGGGCTTGTGCTCTCTCCTTAGTCTCTCTCTCGTTTACGAAGCAGCGATTCATATGCTCCAGCCGGGATTTGAACCCGGGCCGCCCGCGTGGAATGCGAGCATTCTACCACTGAACCACCGATGCTATATTGTTGTGTTGAAATTTTGAAAACTTGAATGTTTTAATTCGATAACTTTAAAATGGATGGATAAATTGATTTGACATTTGGCAGGTTGTTTTTAAATGTAAAAGGGCATATTTTGATAGAAATAGTAGTTTGTGCAACTAGTGTGGATATGATGGGGCCATATCGCACGAGGACGAAGTTTGAGCACGACGCCGTAGGTGGAGTGCTCAATCGTTCAAGTGTGATATGGACAATCCACACGAGTCGAACAGCATATTTTTTCTACGACCCACTTGAGAAAAAATCTAGAAAATAAAAATTTCTATAAACTGTAATATAACTTCAAATTGATATTTTAACAATTCAATTTTATGTTTCCACTAATTTTTTTCTTTGTTCTTGAATGTCCAATTTGTATAATGCTACGGTTTCCCTTTTTAAATATACTATGCTGTTATAAATAGATGTTGCTAGTCGGACTCCCTCATGAAGGGTATCGTACCATTATCTATAATAATGAATATTCTGCTAAATATTTCAAACGTCTACCTGTTGTCGTTATTAATATCAAGCAGAATAATTATTTAAAAATAAAATTAATAATAAAAAAAAACATCTTCACGGGGAATCGAACCCGGGTCTGGTTTGCTTACTACTCGGCCACCGAGGCTTTGCAAATTTTTTCTATAACGTCAAATGTATTACATAATTTTTGCTTAAAAGGAACTAAAGTTCCTACCGTGTGTCCCGCGACACGTTCTACATTTTTTATTTTATTATTTTTATAATTTTCTGGCTGGCGCTTTCTTTTACGGGTACCTCGTTCGACAAGGTCTTCGATGTTAATTTCATTAGCTGGGAAGCTGTCATTTTCGCTGTCATCTGATTCCCTACTACTTACTCCATCTCCAAGTATGAAGTCAGGATCTTCTTTGTCACAGGCACTAGAGCTACCAGCATTATGAGAGTCATAATTGTACCTTGGTTGATCAATCTTGTCTCCAGGTTTGGAAGTAAAATCAGGTATACTGTTTATATCATTCATAACCGGTTCTATGCTATCATAGGGTAAGACTAGATTAGTTTCTGGAAATAACATCTCAGGAACGGACTCTAGCTGAAGAGGAACCACAATACCCTGATCTTCAGTAAGCTGCATTATATTAGTATTATGAAATTCCGGCTGTTAGAATTGGATAACGTCAAAATCTTGAACTTCCCCTGGCAAAATAATAGGTGTGTTTTCATCTATAACACTGGCTTTGTTGGTAATATTATCAAGTTCACTGGGTATAAAAGAAAAATCGGAGGATACTATTATTATGCCATTTTGCTAGCAATATCTTGGTGCTGTCCACATTCCTTATTAATTTTAGCAGCTTCTTGCATTATTAGTTGAGCGCAAATGCCTTCGATTGCGTAGATCATAAAATTGTGATAAATAAACTAGCCTATTAGAGCGCTTTCAGACGAGACACTTTGTGGCCGGCTAGTGTCAGAAAAGAATCGTGTGGCTAAAAATACATTGATATAAATAGACGCATTCACACGAGACACAGATAAGAAATACATGGTGTTTAATGTATTTTTAGACGCGCGATTCTTTTTAGACACTGATAGCCGGCCACAAAGTGTTTCGTCTGAAAGCGCTCTTAATGTATTTCTAGCCGCGCGATTCTTTTCAGACACTAGTAGCATCCACTACTGATATGCAGGTAGACAACAAGTTGCCAAGGCTATTAGTTACAAAAATATACAAAACTGTTTTTGTATTTTTTATATTTCATATAAGTAAAAAGGAACGCAGGAGTGGTTTTTACTTACTATCTCAATATCAAGAGCTACTGGGAAATAAGTATTGAGTGTAATGTAGAGAATTTGTGAAATAAAATAGTTTATTTTTAGATATTAATTTTTGTTATAAATCTGAAAATACGTAATATTTCTGAAACAGTAGAAGATATGAGTAGGACATTGTACATGAATTCTGTCTAGAATTATCTGAAGAATCCAAAAAATAAATAATATAGAGGGGGTTGCATTAAAAATAAGAAATTTGCTATTTGCCACTGTCACATGACACACCCTATATAATTTTTTTTTAAATGCATTTAAAAATTCAAATCGACGCGTCCAAAACTTTTCCCCAACACGCACTCATTTATTCGTCATCGAATTCATTCCATTTGGCTGTTCCACTCTGTATAGTTTAAGAACGTCTATTACCAATAAAAAAGTCGACAGGCGATTTGCCCCAACATTTTTGTTAATTAGATTGTTTATTTTAGAATATAATTACTTGTAACCTCCTACATTTGTCGAAAAAAGGATTGTAAATATAAGGGTTGCAGGAAACCCCTAACTTTGGTGCGTCCGACTAGGGATATACCCCGTGAAAGTTGTCCAACAAGGTTACCACTTTATTTTGAGAAATGTTTGGATTCTGTGAAAATCAGACGCGAGTTATTAAATTTTTTTTCCTAACTTTGGCATTTTTCGCATGCCCGATTCGTTAAACTACCCAAACATTTTTTCCGGCAAATTTTCTGTGCGTTTTTTATCTATTGAATATTAAAAATTACCTCTGTAGCTATACATTTTTTTCTCGCTAAATTCCATGACATTTTGATAGCCTGAAAGAAAAACGCCCCACTACCATACTTTGCTAAGCTCAAAATTTGCCCGACTCCAACCAAATAAAAAATACACAAAGTTTGGATAGTGTGGTCATAATAATTTGTTTAAAGTCTGGGCCCAAAGACTACAGTTGGCAGAAGCAAACGTGAGCCCTTGTGGGCGTGTTCATGTCGCTGTAGTTGTATTTATGTAGTAACAATTCGATATTTTGAATCGATAACCAAATATCGATACCATAAATGTCAACTCTTAAGAGTCAAACTTGCTAAAAATGTAACTCTAAATATTAATAAAAAAAATTATATTGGACCATAACTAAAACTACCGTTTGCCCTAAATGTCTATATTTTAAAATTACATGACTGTATTAATGTCATGAAAAAGAATGGTCAAGTTTCTACGACAAGCAACAAAATATGAACTGGTTATAGTCCAGTGTTGCCGATGCAAAAATGAAAATTACCCGAACTTACTATTTAAATTATCATAATTTGTCAAAATTACCAAAAGGACACATTGTTTATCTAAATAAAGTCTTCGGCACCAGTCAATATGGAAAATCCCCAAAAACAATAGCCATTTTATTCGCCATTCTACAAAATATTCGAAAAACTATTGGATCCAAATTAGTGAAATTGTTTAAAAATCGAAATGAATAAAATGATGTACGTTGATGAAATCACTCGGTCATATTATTTCGATTATATTTAACAATTACTAATGGACAATCGTAAACATTGGCTCTTGATTGGCTGCTTGCAATGACCTTATTTTTAGTTCGCATATTTTCCGGGGCTCATGTTTGGTTCTGACAACTTGTAGTAAAGACAACATAATTTTGCGTCGTTATCCTATTTTAAATACACTGCCAATGCTTCGCCATCCTGCAATCTCAGTGTGTCGTCGACTATAGTCGGATCGCTGACAAATGTTGACAAACCCACTGTCTTCCACGAATTCTTGTTCTATTTTTTCAATGGACAAACATTTTCAAACGTACGCGAATGTTTGTTCGTAATTGTACCTATTTTGGTGAAAACGAACCTTAACATTTTCTTCTTATGAACATCTTGAGTTCAAATTATAAGGAAACATAATCAAAAATCCTATTTAAAATGCTGGATTGGAATTAGGCTCTTTGTTCCAAATAACCTTGTTAAAATCGTAAAGTTAGTTTCATAAGGTTTTTCTTTTGCGATGTCAAAGGTAATAATATAATACTATTGTAACGCCTTAAAAAGTCTTTGACAATCAAAGAACAAAGACCGTTCACTAAAAATCAACAACTACATCTCTGGCTATTTGCCAAGAAGGACATTGAAGTACAATTTAAAGTTAAACGGGGTTGGTACATATCTACGATTAATAACTTATCAACCTACAAACGTCCAAATCCATCATGTCTCGTTATTGATTTTTTTTTTTCGATTGAAAACAGTTATAATTCCATTAAAAAAAATGCCGACACAGATAGGTAAATATGATCCAGTACGTATGCAGATCGATTTCTCATGAGAAAGTAAAATCTACTTATCAAGCGTGAAAAAAAAATCAATTTCCAATTTGCGGAAACAGATGCGTATAATATTTATAATGGAGGTTAAAGCGATACGATTTATCAAATAAGAAGATCTATAAATTGTTGTAAGTTAACTGTTTCTAGAATGGAAATCGAACACACAAATGTTTATTTCTTTTATTTATTAAATTGCGATATTGCTAGTCTATTATAGTAATTGTGAAACCGTTATAGCGTTATAGACAAGGGAGGTGTTGACAGTTATAATTTTCAATAAAATGCATTTTCCATTCTGGAACTCGTAAAACATACTAAACTCTCGATTTTTCTGAGTACCTACTGGAGTTTTGTTTTGTTACATTGGGAATTTATGTTCTAGATGATTTATATAATTTACTAGCTGCATTGTTGTCCTGTATTTTCTTACAATATTATGAAACTTTAGACGATTTTCATGTTGATTGAAAAATATATCATAGTTACTTATTTTGAGTGGAATAATCAGGTTTGTTAATTATTTTTAAGGAATGTAATATTTCTTGAAAATTGGACTTTCCTGAAATTTCGCAAAAAAAAACTCCTATGCTAAATATGTTTATTCAGTATAAGTATAAGTTAATCGTTTCAATTTTATTCATATTTTACCTACAAATTCAAATTTTCGTCCTTTTAACATTTTAAAATTTTACAACTTCCCGTCAAAATCTAGACCAATGTCAATGGCTTCGATTCATATCTATGATGTCATGATTCTAGGAAGTACCTTCCATGGGTTGTGAACTTTCACAATAACAGTATAAAATGTATTCAATAAATAGGCGGTCCTTCAGACCCTCAATATACATTTTTATACAGAATCAGATGAAAAAATATAGAGGAACACTAAAAAGTATATATTTTTCAGACAATCGTCGATAATTTGTTTAGAAACTAGATATAATGTTTGGAATTTTTTGAAATATTTTCTTTTTTCTTACCAAAACATTATTTTGTAACTTTTGTTACATTAATTTTCAATAACTCCTTAGTTTTATATAACTTAATCTCCAAATATAGGAAACGACATTTGGCTTGTTCATATGAGCTACCTAAATCACACAATTTTTCCGAAAATGTAAACTAACCACATATATGGACCATAGTATGTATGTATGTATGTGTGATTTTTGGGGTGACATTCACTGAGACCTGAAAGATCTATTGTGCCCCCTTACTTCTACTCAGTTTCTGAGGAGAGTCTCAGAAACTTGTAGTTCCTTTAGTCCTATTTCCCGGAGGAATTTTAGGATGTCTGCAGGCTTCAACTTAGGCAAATGTTCCTCTTCTATCCAGTAATCTCCCAGGTGCTGTGCTCTAGGATTCTGGAGTGCTTTGCAGTTGGAAAGTATGTGGATGGAGGTTTCTTCTTCCATTCCACAATATCTGCATTCTTCTTCCTCCACTATTTTGAGCTTTTTCAGGTGCCCATTCAGGCGACAATGTCCCGTTAGGATCCCTGTCAAAACTCTTAGCGCAGTTTTACTTTGACTTATGCATTCTTTTGATCTCAACAGGTTGTAGTCACCCAGAAGAGTCTTTGATTGTATAAGCCCTACTAGATCTTTCCAATGGTCAGATCTTCTCTTTTTCTCGGCTTTACTTATTTCTTCCAATATTACATTGGGGCTGATTCCGCAAAAGGGTTCGGTAGAAAGGTATTTCAGTCCCCCTCTTTGCTAGTTCATCTGACATTTCATTTCCTTCTATTCCAGTGTGTCCTGGAATCCATAGTAAGGTGACTATGTTGTTCTCGCCTAGTTCATTGAGTTTGTCTAGGCATTCCCACACCATTTTGGAAATGATTACACAAGAGCTCAGTGCCTTAATGGCTGCTTGACTATCCGACATTATGATAATCCTTTGTCTTCTGTATCCTTTATCAATATTGAACTGGGCGCACTTTCTTATGGCGTGGATTTCCGCTTGAAAGATACTTGGGGTTTTTCCCAAGCTTTCAGAGTGTTTGGTTCCTGGTCCGAACACTCCTATCCCAGTTCCTTCTATTGCTTTTGAGCCGTCTGTGTACCATTGAATGGCATTATTTCCAAGTCTGGTAATGGTATTTGGATCCCATTCCTTCTTGTTGCTCATTTCCGTAACGAATTTCTTTGAAAAGTTATATTTTTTCATCATACCGTCTTGTGGCATGTCCCAGGTTGTCTGATTTCTAAGAAGTGAGGAGGTGTTTTTTTTAATGATTCCCTCTCTACTTAGTCTGTATCTTGTTCTTTCTGCAACACTTTCCACCACCATATGTAAAGGGGTGAGGTTGAGAATCACTTCCATGGCTGCCGTTGGGCATGTTCTCATTGCTCCTGTAATGCATATACAGGCTAGTCTTTGAATTTTGGAGAGGTTTTCTCTCGTCGTCAATAGGCTAGTTCTACTACACCAGGCAATGGATCCATAAGTGATGATTGGTCTCATATATATATGTTTTTGTGAAATATTCTTCACATTTTGGTAGGTCTTCCATACTTCCCAAAACTGTTTAATAAGGTTATCAAGAGATTTTTCTATCGTTGTGCACAAATTATATTGGGCTCATTAGCCACCAATAAGCCATTATCATTTATCAACGTTACCTAAACAAGATCCACCGAAACACTGTATTTAAGGCTGATGAGACTTGAATTCCACCAGGCATACTCCCTCTTGAATAATTAGACCAAATATATCAGCTTCTAACAGAACCTGATGAACCTTAATTGAATATTAAAATGTGAGATCAGCTAACTCCAAACTTTGAATATGTCCCCACTCTTTGATAGACAGTACCACTGTTGTAGTAGTACCTATCACATATTTCTTTCACAAAAAAAGTTCAGCCCCTGTAACAGGATTTGGCTGATGATACAGACGAATATCTGTATTAATTATACCTGAATTTTAACATGACATTTGGTTCAATCAATGAAGACATCACTTTAAATTTTTTTAATCCAAGTTCCGACTCTGCCAGAAATCGCCACCTGAATCCCTAATACAAATCATAGCAGTAGAGAACAGCATTGAGTTATTACCTGAGATAGTTGTGACTATAGCATCCATCATTGATGGACATGAAGCTTGTTCAGTAACACTGTAACCTTTCTGTTCATTTTTTTTTTAAATGTAATAAAATATGATGTTTTCCATTACATAACTTACACAAATAATCAGATCTATGTTGAAATAATACCCTTCTTGGTGTGCGTCGTCGATTGTTAATGTCCTTTCTAACACATTACGTAGGAAGAAATGGAGAAAAAGTCAGGTCTGTGATTAATCGTAATCAAAATATCACAAGTACACACCTGACAAGAACTGTCAGTGTGACAGTAGAAAAAGACGTAAGACACATTGCCGCTACGGAAGTAACGCCTTCATAGTATTTTGAGCTCCCGATTGATAGGTTGCGCTGGCGCGTAATGTAAACATGAACCAATCAAATTTTTGTAAGTCAAAGATTAGGGTTAACGTTTGTAAAACATTCAAACGGTTCATTATTGTGATATTTTGATTATGATCAATCACAGACCTGCCTTTTTTCCATTTCTTTCTACGTAATGTGATAGAAGGAGATTAACAATCGATGACGCACACCAAGAAGGGTATTATTTCAACCATATTTGTATAACAAGGGAGCAAAACGCTACTTTTCCTCCCGAGGATGAAGTTTAATTTAATCATTCAAGGGAGGAAAGGGCATTTTACTCCCATGTTATACCTACATATGATTTTTCCGCCTCTCTCAAATGAGAACTCAGTTTAAATGATTTATTTATGAAGTACAAAACAAAATTTATTAAATAACTAAAACTAAGAAGTAGGCACAAATTATAATGCATACTGAATATGAAATCCTTCCTGTTTAATCACTTTGTGCTCGCAATGCAATATCCCGTAATGCTTCTACACAATTTATTATATTACAACTTTGTAGTTTAAATTTATCTAGCTAACTTTCCTTAATAAAAAAATCTTCACTACCACACACAAGACAATTTATTTTAGCCATAGAGATACTACTCACCTCTATGATTTTAGCACACGCAAATTAAATTGTAACACCACTTTGCTGAAAAAACTTCATAAATGCATGAAAGTACTTCCCAATCAGCAACAATATATCACCTTTTTGCCACAATGAATATCTCAGTAGGTAACAAATTGCTAAATTTTCACCCCTATTATTGGTCTGTAATTGTGTAATTTCCCACAAATCCAAGTCGATGAATCAGAACGTTTCGCAATATTGCTGATGGAATTAAACTAAAACATGTATTAAATCGTGAGACCCAAACCCGCGCAAATATCACACCACTTAGGTACCTTGAAATAAGTCGACTTCATCCACTTCGATTTAAAGTCTAGTCTACATCGGAAATATAATACACACAAGTGTAGATTCTGAAGCTCCAACTATAGGCTTCTAATTACCTCCTCAAATTTGTAGCAGGTGGACACACAATTTTTAACCTTTCTCTAGACGCTGCAAAAACTCACTTGTCACTTGCTCGCGCTATTTTTTTCATGACACTTCTTCTTTCCGAAGTCAGTAGAACACATGCTTTTTAGCCCTACGGGTCTAGTCCGAAATTGTCGGCAACTACATGAAGTGGTTGGTAAATGCCTTGGGCTTTTATCACGCGAAAAGTACGAAAAATATTTAACGATAAATATTATATATCACATTTTTAACTATTTTTGTTAAGGATTTATGTAAATGTTATTATTTAACACTGGTCTTGATTGCCAATTATTGTTAAAACCCTCACTTTCTCTAATTATTATTATTATGGTTAGAATTTTTTAATTCTCCACTTCCTTAGACATAACAACTTAGTTACGAATTCCAATTGATAGAAGATTACAATTTATGACCGGCATAGCATAATTTCATGTTTCGTTACCTACGAAAAATCAATTATTTACTATAGGCCGGTAATTAAAGTCAGAAGAATGCATTCAGTGTAAAGAATTAAATATCCGGTATAAGCACAGAGAGTAGAAAATATATACAGGGTGGCGCATTGGTGGGTGGAAGTGCAATAACTTAGGTACTTATGATAAAAAACACAAAGAAATGTTTCAATTAAAAGTTGTCGTATTTTGCGCCGACATATTTCTAAAATATTTTGAGATATACTTGGGTGTTCAGCGTAAGCGAGACAATACGAAATTAACTTTTTTCAATAAGACACCCTATATTTTCGTTTACCATCGAATTCAGCGTAAAATTATTCGTTTAGCCCCATCTTTCATTTTCCCATTAATCTCGACATTGCCAAGTTGAAGCGACCAATAAAATTTGACGGAAATTGGTGCCCTATGATATGAGGATCTTCTGTAACTTTTAACATTACGGTCATCTCGTTGTCCTCTGACACATCCTTCAAGCGAGTAAATAGTTTTATCACTGTCACACAGTGCAAAAATTATATCTGTTTATTCTTGAATAGGAAAATTCATGATTTCTTTTTCGTTTTGAATAGTTACATATTCACAACAAGTCTAGGTAATAACTAATCACTCTCAGAGCCGGATTAAGCAAGCGCGGGGCCCGTAGCAAATTATTTCAAAGAACCCTTGAACTGCTTTGGACATAATTTTAATTCTTCAACAGAATAATTACGGAATAAAAATGTTTGAAAGAAGAGATATATATTTTTTTCCTCTTTTAAAACGATTTTATTAAATACCAAAACGGCACGCCATATCTACTTATACATCTTATTGTGGATCTAAATTACAGTGCTTCGTGCCAAAAAAATATATTTTACAAATTATACTATATAATTACCTATTATTTTGCTTTTTATCCTTTTTATTAAAATCTTATCAATAATAATATTTGTTATAATATTGGACTGGCCTATGTTTACTTAGCGAAATCTATAAGCGAAATGAGAGATTTTGCTACGCTTTTTGAAACTGACTGTACACGACGAATGGCTGTACAGTAACTTGTATTCTCTATCCTCTTCTGAACTTTGCGTGTTTTTCCAACACTGAATTTCATCCAAGGTACCTACTATGTTCCTCTTGTAAAAAAACAATTCAATACTCAATACGTTTATTTGCTATCTATATAGGTATGAAATTTGGTGTTTTATTAACGCTAAGGAAATAGGCGGGTACCGAGTGTCTGACGTTTCAGACGTTTCCCTTAAAAAATTACACTCAGGCAAAGATGAGTGGGTTTGAATATCTTTCGCGTGGGGCCCGTAGCAATTGCTACTCTTGCTACGTGGTTAATCCGGCACTGATCACTCTGACTTAAAGCATTAAAATCCACAGGCTACTTGCTCATTTATTCATTCATTCATACGCTTGGGTTGGGCTCAACAGCCCAGGCACTTGAACTAAATCTTTGTACCATTACCCATGTTATCTACCCACTTCCATTCCAGAAGCTTCGTGTCTTCTATATAGACCACCAGTTTATCTGTAGGGATCTTCAGTTACTTGTTAAAACTGTGGATATTTTCATTTCATTTGTTGGGAAGGTTATTTGTCCTTAATTTAGTTTTGTAGATACTCTATTTATTTTATTAATGTTTTTAAAGGTAGAAAATGACTAGTTTGATGTTATATAAAATTAACGAAAATGGAAATATTTTAAACTTCACATTCATGAGAAAACTTAAGAACATGAATATTTTTAAGTCATAAACTGAAAATGCAATTTTCTTCAAAACAATTTTAGACACTATATTAGACAGACATAATTATATAAATAAATAATAATAAATAAAATAGTTTTACAAGATAGCAAAATAATATACTAGATGTTCCATTGAAAAAAATGAAGTTTCTGCTGATTGGAATCCCCTGAATTATGCTTATACGAAGAATACCTCGAACCTGCTCTATTTCAGCCATCCTACCTACCAAATAAGTCGCCTGTAGCGTCGATTAGCAAGTTTGGGTCTTGGGCAATAGCCTTATCCTGCTTGTTTTACACAATAAATCGAATGTGAAAACGGCTTCCAATTAAAATAATTAAGCCTACTGGTCTGTCCCACTCCAAAACCACCGTACACTAACTACCGACAAGTAAATTCACTTGCGTCGGAACGTTTGAAAATGTTGGTACATCTTTTCTCTGGCGCCTTACACGTCTGTTATCATAATACTCAATACTAGCCAGAACTCGCCAGACGATAGGAGGGTAAGGAAATTTTCGGTAACTCATAAATCGACGAAGTAAATGAACTTGTCGGTAGTTAGTATACGGTGTCAAAACCATTGATTTCAAAAATATTGTGAATACATAGGAAGTTTTCTCTAGTTTAATTTAGTAGGTGAATGATTTTATCATAAATTTAGTCGGAAAGGAGATATAATAAAAAACTGCATATTGAGCCTAATTTTTCCAATATGACGGCATGAGTGGCAAAGATACGAGGTGGCAAAGTTGAAATTCGGACGGATCACATAGGTACAGATCTATAGAATTACTAATTTTAAAAACTTTCAGGTAAAACTTAATGAATTAATTAAAAAATAGATTAATATATTATACGTTTCATGTCGTTAATTTTAATCAAACAATTTTATTCAATAAATTTTGCATTAATATTCCACCGAGCACTGAATATTTCGTTCATCTAACGGATTAAAACAGTATGTACTAATAAATGAATAATTGGTTCGTTAGCCAGACGTTTCAGATTGTTTAATTTCCATAATTTAAACACACTTATTATATTTTTAAATAATCGGTGGTACTTTACAGTTTGTTGGCTCGTTTTTATTTAAACGGTTGGTATACACCGTTCGACCGATTTACATAGAGACAACTTTATAACGTCCAATGGCGTAGTTTGATTAATTAGTTATAGCAAATGATAGTTATTACGTAATTACCGTTTTTTGAAATTTGGCGTTCCATCAATAACATGACATGTAAAAACATGTATGTCTCGATAAAAAAAAATCATAAGATCGGTTAAATCATTCAGTACCTATCTATAGGAGCTTCTATCCAATAATTTGTATAATAACTAATGTCGACTTTCAACAATATTGAATAAGCAACGCCGAGACCGATAACGATACTGACTTGGTCTTGCTCTTCTTACCACTACTCAAAATATATCACAAGTATGGTGTTACCTCTTATTTATTTAAAATAATAAGGCAAGATAAATTGCAACGGCGACTCAATGTGGAGAGCACCTCAGGTGTGAATTCGGATACCAAACTAATAAAAATTCAGGGAGTAGTCTTACCGGTTCGCGGGTAATACTACTTATTTAAGTTATTGAAGTTATATTGAAATAAATGAATTTAATAAGTTAACAAAACAATCAATAAATTACGTTAAGGAATTTAAGTAAAGTTAAGGTAAGTGGGCGCCACCCTGAATAATATTAGCTGACTTGTTTTCAACACTCTCTATCAACAAACCCAGAAATGTTGGAAGGGAAGGAATATGAACTACGTTGTTAAATTTACAAGTTGTATAATGACTAAAAATATAAAAAAAATAGTAAGTGAAATATAAAAAAAAAATGATGGTTTTTTGTGTTGAAGCACGTTGAAGCACGTTGGTTTTAAAATTAGTTCACCACTAGTTACTTCCCTTGAATTTCCACGTGTCCAGACTGTTTGTGGTCTCAGGTATGTCTCAGGTAACTTCAGGTACAAATTCTCAGGCAAGTCCAGGTACTTAGTAAGTCTCAGGTAACTCAGGTAATTTCAGGTACTCAGTAAGTCTCAGGTAACTCAGGTAATTTCAGGTACTCAGTAAGTGCATTCACATTGAATGCACTTCAGGAAAGATAAAGTTAAAGATAAAGATAAAGATAAACAATTAAAAATTCTTGACCTTATTGGTTCATGGTTCACAGGAGAAAGAAAGCTTATTTTAACTACTCGCTATTAAATTGAACCATGCGATGAGCAATCGACATACGTTATATATTCCTCTCCTGTTCACATGCTCCGCTTCGAGAAAGAATTTACGTATCCGTAGTGTGTTCTTAGTTTCTTTCTCTGTATAGGAGAGAAGAATTGATATATTTGACAAATATCAGTGTATACGAAACCTCACCAACGTAGATTATTCGTCACACATTGAATGTAAAAATTTTGCCTTTTGAAGCGATCGGTGCTACAGGTTTTCGACGAGAATCACATGTTGATAAGAGAAAAGGACTGGCTACTCGCCGTCCGGTAGATATTTAAATATTACAATGATAGTGGTCAAATATAACGTTACAATGGCTAAATTAAAATCTAAAGTACACATGAATATATGTGTTTTAAAGAGCCCCTACCAGCATTTGAAAAAGTGTAGTTATTGAAGAAATGTTACTAAATGAAGACAATGAAGGTTATGTACTATATTCTGTAACAAGTTTAAAGCTAAAATTCGATGCAACTGGAAGGCGAAGCCGAAGGCGGGCGTGATAATTCACGATCATCATATTTCAAAACTAAAAATGTTTAATAATTTCTTAAAATTAATATTTGGTGGTATTTATAACAAGTCTATTCCAAAAATCAATAATTATAGTTCCAGTTTTCAACTTCACCTAGATATTTAAAATATTCCAATTTTACATACATACGAACGGAAAGGCTTCCGGTAAGCTGTTCATCATTATCTTTAAGAGCCTTAGGTATTATTAAAGAATTATAGAGTAATCCTAATATTAATTACTGAAAACTTCTTAGAAATATGTGACGCAGATTATAAAAGGAATTATATTGAGATTACTGTAAAATTCCTGGGTCACAATTCCAGGGACACAAAATTCCTAGGACAGACAAGACTTGATTCAGACATTTCCTGCTTAAGATAAGTACCTACATGGAAGGCAAGCTGCAAGTGGTATCGAATTGTTGAATATGAAAGTGTACAGAACTGTTAAGTGATTGATTAGTAGTTCACCACTTTCCTACAATGGTGAGGTTATTCCATTTGCAGCGGAAGTAAAATATTTGGGGATTATCCTAGATAAGAAACTTACTTGGAACGCTCACTTGGAAAAAGTTATCCATAAGGCCAGACTATCTTTGTGGACATGTCGCAGGATCTGTGGAAAATCTTGGGGCTTGGGACCCAAACAAATCTATTGGATATATGTGATGATTGTTAGACCAATGATCACATATGGAGCTATTGCCTGGTGGCCAAAAGCTTTACAGCGAACGGCCCAAGCAAAGCTCTCTGGTTTACAGAGACAGGCTTGTCTGGCAATCACTGGTGCTATCAGCTCCACACCGTCAGCAGCCATGGAAATCCTTCTGGACCTACCTCCTCTCCATATATTTTTGGAAAGAGAGGCAAGATGGACAGCATACAGAATTGTACATATTGCTAAATGCACAAATCAGGCTTATGCAGAACGAAGCAGAATACTAGCGGACAGTGAAAGTCACAGTATTCTGGGAATGACCTCTGACATAATGCCTCCAACAGTAAACTACGACCTGCCTTACACCATCCTAATTCCAAATAGAGATGAATGGGTCCTCCGTAAGGCTGAACTATCAAGAGCAGACAGCTGTTGGTACACAGACGGCTCAAAAACACCCTCAGGCTCTGGTGCAGGTGTATACGGGCGCAGACCTAGGACAGAAATTTCAACCTCTCTAGGATCCTATGCAACCGTATTTCAGGCGGAAATTCACGCCATTGTTTCATGTGTGGAGAGAGTGGAGCAAGCCAATCTCATACATAGAACAATAAAAATTTTCTCGGACAGCCAAGCGGCTTTAAAAGCACTTAGATCTTGCCGTGTAACGTCGAAATTGGTTTTAGACTGCCAAAAAAGACTCTCCTCAATAGGAGAACTTAATAAAGTATTGCTGGTCTGGATCCCTGGCCATTCTGGCATGGAAGGATACTAGAAGGCAGACTTTCTTGCAAGGGAGGGTGCCGCACGTGCTTCTATCGGACCAGAACCCACAATTGGCATCGCAATAAGTTTTGCCACACAAACACTAAATACCTGGACAGCAAGAAGAGCATTAGACTTCTGGCATAATTTACCAGGATTGGTTCATTCAAAGGCTTTTATACATCCTTCGAAGTATGTCTCCAAACAAATGTTAGACCATAGCAGGCATGACCTACGTTGTCTAACAGGCCTTTTAACAGGCCACTGTCATCTGAATCATCATATGCTAAAACTTGGACTGTCGGAAGATCCGACTTGCCGTCTTTGTTTGGAAGATGATGAAACAGCAGAGCATATAATTTGTGCCTGCCCCTCCGCGGCTCGAATCGGGTATCTGATGTTTGGCAGGGTCTCTCTCTCGCCCTCGGACCTGAAATATCATTCACCAAATAAAATAATCGGCTTTGTTAAGAATTTGTTTGGTGAAATCTGAATAGGTGTGAGCCACAATAGACTCTTGTGAGTCGCAGTGGAGGGCCTTATAGACCCACTCACCACAAACCTAACCTAACCACTAGTCAGCGGCTTAGAGTCTCCGGCATCTCAGCCTTTAGGCTTTTTCTCTTGCTTTCACCTTTCATATGAAAAAACTAATAGCCCTTATTAGGCTCAACAGTGTTGTCACTAGATCCTTGTGGAAATCTTCCCTTGGGTATCCTAGTGCTAGGACTCTATATCTCAAATGTCAATCAATGTCAATGTTCCAGTACGACCGATGTTTAGTTTGAATCCACCGAGATTTACAACTATGTGCAGCAGTGATATCCCAAATAGTGGTTCAGGACCAGTGAATGCAGTTGTTTCAGATCTCAGTTTTGCTAAATCATCTGCCTTTCCATTGCCTACAATATCCTTGTGCCCCGGGCTCCACTTAATAGTTTTTGTAGGTAGTTCCAGACCAGTCTAGATCGGGGACATGCTAATGATTTCAGTGCTGTCTGACTATCTGGGGGTATGTGGTTTGGGTATGGTATATTTTGGCCTATTTACCCTCTTTCGATGTTCATTTGCAAACACGTGTTGATAGCGTATATTTTTGTCTGCCTATTCGGGTTCAAATTTCTACAACCATGCGTGGTCATTGCACCTTTTTTTTTGGGGGGGGGGGGTGTTCTTCTACAAGACGATACCGGCCTGAAAGGAGTCGGGTTGTCGTTATTTGTGGCTAGCATGTTATCATTTCGCATTTCAAGAAGCAAGTTTGTGATAGCATCTGTGATTCTGGAATGACTATGGGTGTTGGTTCGTAATATGGAACTCTACTGCACAGCCTGGGAGTTGACCTTACAGGTTGCACATTAAACGCCGTATTTAAGTTATTTTCTTTGATTATTAAAATAGACCACTGAAAACACTTCACAACGAATCATCAATTTCTGATAGAGTGTGTCGTTCTATTTGGTGCTTACTCACATCACTTTAACTCAGATTACATTAACTAAAGTGAGCTGAGATCTGTCAAAAATAATTCAGTTAATATAGGAAACTCTATGAAAATAAATATTATATTTTTCTCCGAGCAAGCGCTAAATGCCACTTAAGTTACTTTTTCTCAAACAAGGTATTGAGCTATTGCATTTTATATTCTTCCATTAAAATTTTGTCAAGCTCTGCGTTATTAACTGTTAATGATTACATCAATAACCAGGTAACTAATAAACTTGTTAGTCTATATTTAGTTACTATATGTCTAATTGAATGATATAGTTTCCGTCGGCTCGTAGAAAAAATACCCCGTCGTCTGACTGACTCTTTTTACGCTCCTTACTACCTATCAATTAATGGATAGATAATGAACGTACTACTTATGTCATCAGTAATTTTGGTAGAGCGCGAATTTTAAGCTAATGGCATTTTTATTCAAATAATTACCTATATTTTTATTTCAAGAAGCAAATAATATGTTAAAGACAATCTCCTGGGTATACAAAATTATGTTGTGGAAAAAAGTTGTTAATTAGATTTCATAAAAAAACGATGATGATTCAATGAAAAAATTAACAGCACTGTATACAATAAAACTTCAGTTATCCTCGAAAATCACATATCCTCAAATTAGCCTAGATCATGTCAAGAATTTTAATTTTATATTGAAAGTGAAACTTGAACTTGCAATAGTAGCTTAGATTTTGTACTCCAATTTCACTTGATCTCATAATTAATTTATTGTATGCAAATTGAATTTGAAAAACTTTCCCATGATATTCACCATTAATCATAATAATTACTGTCGTGGAATGAGACAAGTAATTTGTTCAACTAGCAACAAACACGATTTGTTTAATCATTTAATCGGATCATAGTTGTTATTTATCTATAAAGTGAAAATGATAATAGGAGCGTTTTGAATTATTTTTTTTATCACCTTTCCGACTAAAGACATAATGAGATACATTTTATAAATTTGAGTTATTGCGGCTCATGTTTCACCAGTTTTTTGATGAATGATAGCTTTATTCGGGTTCATGCAATTACTGTTCTAAGACTATCCGGAGTTTGCGCAGTCGAAATTAACTTGTTCGGGTTTTAAGGTTCTGACACCCGCAGTTTAGCGTTCGGGTTTATTTAAGAGGAGTTCTGGGAACCGTTTAAGCCAGTCCCCGGCCTCGAGCTAGGACGATTTTCGGATTATTTTTCACGCATGTTCAAATCATTAGCAAATGATGAGGGTGGGAGCTATTTTGAAAATTCGCAGAGATTAGAGGTAGAGGTTTGTTTATTGTGTGTTTATTTTGGATTGTTTACTTTTCAAATTAAATATTTACCAAATGGAGGCTAATGATTTTATGGATATATTTGAACATAGTTTTCATCATCATCAAGTGAAGACGATGTTCTTCTTGATATGATCAATAATCTCCTCAAAACGAAAACTTTGTGGAAGAGACTGTCCCTCAATACAGTGATGATGATGAGTTATCTTGAATGAATGAATCTCTTTATTAACAAACGTGTACAACACATTTGCCCCAAGAAGGCGAAGATTAGCTAGAAGCTACTCTTTAACTCTTAACTTTCAAGGGTTACAAAATATGAACAAAAATATAAATATATATCTATATTATTTCATTTAACATTATAAATTAAATGTAGAATACAAAAAAATAGCTTAATATAAATTAATCAGTCGATATAAAGAATTATTGTTTTTCAAGCAGCATATTTTTAATCGTGTGCTTAAAGGTATATAACGAAGTCGCCGTTATAAAGGATCAGTAGGAATTATATAATTTCACCGAATTGTATGTAAAGGAACGTTCAAATATGACGGCAGAATGATTTATCATTGTCATAGTGTTATGTCGAATGTTGTGCTCATGAATAGAGCTACGGAAAATAATTTTATCATACAAATAGATTGGAGCTCTAGTTTTCATCAAGCGATAGATGAAAACTAGAAAATGAAAACAAAATAAGTTATTGATCTTTAACCAATTGAGCTTTTTAAAATAAGCCGAAATATGATCATATTTTTTGCAATTAAAGATGAATCTACAACAAGTATTTTGTATACGTTGAACCTGATTTTTAGAAACATTATCCAAACATGGGTAATATACAATAAAACAATAATTTAAAATTGAAAGAACTAACGTTTCACAAAGTTTTTTGCGCATTTTAAAATTTAAAATGTGCTTATTAATGTATAGAACACGCAATCTTGCATAGCATCTTTGCATTAAATATTTTACATGTTTTTTAAATCTTAATAACTGATCAATAAATAAGCCTGAATTTTTTGCCACGTATGATATATCTATTTTTATGCCATCCAATTTAAGTACTACTGAACTTTTAATTATCTCTGTATTAGCTCTAGCACTAAATAACACTACAGTGGTTTTCAACGGATTCATAGTTAGGTTATGTTGTTTTGAAAATTGAAGTATTATATCTAAGTTGGAATTAACTGCATCCATATCCCGTTGCATTTCAGCAAGCTCAAAGTAGTGCAGTAGTTGTGTATCATCTGCATACAGATGTATTGAACTGGTAGTTACAGCTTTGGGCAAATCCGAAGTATATATAAGAAATAATAAAGGGCCCAAAATGGAACCCTGTGGAACACCCGAAACTACGATCTTGGACGATGAATAGTTATTTTGAATGCGCACACGTTGGTTACGATTCCATAGATCTTAAATTGTCAATTTAGTTAGGATAAAAATTGATGATTGATGATTGATTTACTTGATGTAGATCCATACTAAATGATGAAATGAAACAATTTAGTTATGTTAGTTCAGTTCTATAGACCATGTGGGATGTTCGGGTTTTTTCAAGCTTTGCTCAATTTTAAACGGTCCGAAAAGAGTTCTTAGGACTGAATAAAGCACGCAACTAGTTCTGCGCAATTCCAGATTGGTTTACGGACTGTCCATAAACAAAAACCCGAATAAAGCTGATATTTCAGGTCTGAGGACAAGAGAGATGGAGAAAGAAAGATATGATTCGAACGACGACGACAGTGTCCTGTCAGACAACATGGGTCATGCCTGCTATTAAATTTAATGGGGCTTATCGTTTTATTTCCCCGCAACCTTTTCAAATTTATAGTGGTTTTCTATATCTAGATTACATTTTACAGCCCGACTCTTTTTAAAAAACAAATCAGCCTCGAGATTGAACCTTTCATGCAATTTCTTTTCATCGCATAGTACAAGAAACTGTACATTCGTCATGCAGTCGCAGTCTCTCTGCAGTTTTCTCCTCTAGGTGACATAATCTGCAAAAGGCTTCGTCTGTAAACTCTATTAGCTTTGAGTCCGTGGTAACTGTACACTGCCCTGTTGACATACCTACTAGTCTACTACGTCTTTGACAGTTTTCCAATCTTTGGTCTGCCGCAAATGTCCTCTAATGAACTATTTCTCCTGTCTCTGTCCTGGTGAGATTGCCCATCATTCTAGAGATTTCCGTGCCACCCACTTCATTGTGTCTACTTTTCCTGTAGACGCCGCTGAAGGGTTCCTATCCAGTGAATGACGTTGATGAGGCTTTTCTGGCCATTACATCCACCAGTTCGTTACCCTTATGACTCACGTATCCTAGTACCCGGGCTACCATGAGCTTGCAATAGTCTGCAAGTGCGTTTATGGCGCCTATGCAATCCCATACTAGCTTAGAATTGACCTGTATGGAATCATGTGCTGCTTATACTTGTTTATAACAGCAATTTAATATACATGGTGGCGCATTATAAACAGTCCTCCTCAAATATTGTTGACGGGGGAGGTTTTTGCGGCAAACCCCGAGACAAGTCGGTTTCTAATGCGCCACCCTGTATAATACCTCGAATTGGTGGTGGTGAAGTGTATATTCCAATATTAACACTGTTATGCACTTTAACTCTCGGATGTTGTTGAGTTAATCGAAATTTTAAACAACTCAACGAACAATGGAAAAAGTAATAATTTTTAATATACCACATTTGTCACCGTATTGATTTGAATTAAGTGAAAAGTTAAGAAACGGCTGGATTTAACGGCTCTACTACAAAAGATCTGGATGTGTGAACAGATTCGACTTTGATATATCTCTTGACAGTTGACACGTATGGATATGGATATGGTATGGATAAATGGTTTTCGATTCAAAATATCTCCGTTTCACATAAGAAGAATCAACGTGCAGTTGCAGTCGTATGCGCGAGCTTCTTGTCAAAACCAGCGCCATATTGTAAATTTGACATTCGACATCAAATCAGTAGCATAACGTCTTAAATGTCTTTAAATATTAAAAAATCAATAATATTTGACAGTAAATGTCAATAATAATTTCAATAATAAAATTTCAGTCGGCATGAAACATCGTTTGTAACGCCAATGGCATGAGACGGTCGTTACTAGGCGACATAGATAAACAAGACCGATTTTGGTTTCTGCGCAAGTCAGTTGGCAAACTTCAACTGACCTCTTCTTATGTGAAACGAAGTTCTACAAAAATACACCTAAAGCGACATGGACACGCCCACTCAGGGAGCTTGTTTGCTTGTGTCGACTGTAGTTGAAACGTAAATCAGTGGTTGTGCTTAGTGCCGTTCGGAGGGACGTACTGGATGACCTAAGAGATAGAAACGTCAAAAAATGTCTTTGCTATGAACCTTTGTTAACAGCATCCATAAATACTGTGTTGTCGATTTTTAAAAATAAACTATAGTTTTGTTGTCAGTATGTGATGGTAAGCTGAATTTCAATTTAATCTGAATTTCCGGAAAAGTTAACTAGCTTTTCCAGTTAAAGAAAATTCGTACCTCGTCTCGACCTGTCAAAAATATTAACTCGGTTTCTCAGTATTATTTCGTTTGTAACTTCAATTACCCGGCATGCAATCCAGTCAACTTAGATAACTGACACAAATAGTTTCCAAGGTTTAGTTTGGTTTTTTTTATTTCCCTTTCCCGAATACTCCATAAACTTTTTGGGGAAGTCTAAAAAGAATAAAATTTAAAAAAAAGTAACTCTGAAGTATTTTTTTTAAAAGTATATCATGAAAATTAAGACAGATTGAACTGCTTCTACTAATTTGCAACAGTGAACACCCATGTCTGGAATGTGCTGATAATCTAGTTCTAATGACGAGAACGCAAAATGAACTAAATTACTGGAGAAAGAAAACCAAGTATATGGTTGTGAGATATGAAAATACGGACTTGAAAATGTATCCAGAGGTGTTAAGATCATAATATATAAAACAATATTAAGACCATCAGTAACATTTGCCTGTGAAACATGGGTTATGAATATAAAGGAAGCGAGCAGCATAGAAATATAGGAGAGAGAAATATTTGGTGGAGTAAAAACAGAGGAAAACGAATGGCTAAGTGGAACGAATAACGAATTGCTAGCGTTGTACTGAAAACTAACGATAACAAACATATTACGAGTACAGAGAGCCAGATAGCTGGGTGATACTAGCAGAATGTCAGAAGAGAGATGGGTCGAGAGAGCTCTAATGGGTGGAACAGGTTGCAAAAGAAGAAGCAGCAGATCTAGAATAAAATGGCTGGATGCAGTAAAAGATGATCTGAAAAAAGTAAAAAACAGAACTGGCGAAGCGAAACATTAATTAGATATATAGAGCTGCTTTTATGTTCAATTTATAAGATAATAAAAAATAATTGATTCTATTCACAGACCAAACAAACAATTGACGCAATTGTTTGCATTTTCAGGGTTAGCTAACATCGCCCAACTTTCTTTTCAATTTTTTTCTCTCATAATCACGTTGTCGCTATATTTAAACAAAATTAAAACAAAAGATCTGTTTGACATTTTAGAAAATGTGAAATAAAATTGCAATTTTCAGTTCACATGCTCCTATGAAATATAATATAATAATATTCGTCCTTGTTCATTCTGATGAATTAATTAAATATTCGTGAACTTTACGGAAAGCGAATATCGTTTTGAGGAATATGATAGTTTTTCAAAAATTAACGTGTTGCAACCAAAAATGAAAAGTTGACATTCATTGTTGAAAACGGTTGAAAATTCCACGAAGCAATACAACTATGAACTTGAAATTTATTGACTACCTAGCACCTAAATTTCATAATTTATTACCCGTTGATATCAGAAGTATAAGCAAATTGAATTCATTTAAGAAACAATGTAGAACATGTTGTCAGAAGCTTGGAAACCTTTAAAAACATTCTTATTTAATACATCGAAAACAAACTGTGATAAAAAGTAATTCAACTTTCCAATTTTTAAATATTGTCAAAAAATTGTACGTAAGATTTTAGTTATTTTAGTTCAATAGTGCCATTATTCTAACCGTATAAAATATAAGAAAATTTTTTTAATAGGCACATACAGAAGCTCCTCCTTCTAGGTGCCTTTCAAATGGATAGCTTATGCATTACATGCTCATTTCAGATATCTCAGTTAAATAGGTTTATTATTTGACTGTGTAAAATATATAAGAAAAAAAAAGTTATTAGGCACATACAGAAGTTTATATTTCTAGGTGCCTCTAAAAAGTATTACAGAAAATGTATATGTATTGCATGCGCATATTTTATTTATTTATTCGTTTATTCTTAACATATTATTGGATATATAATACAGATGTTTTATAATTTTTTAAATTTTTTGTAATTTATTTTGATGATGATGAATAAACTTATTGTTGTCCTCGTACAACTCTGAACATAGCAGACATTTCATACAATGGTCACCTGAAAAGGTAACTTTAGTCTTATGTTACCTATCTATTTTATGGTTTCCAAAGCTACAATGGTATAGTTCTTTTTGCGATCTAAGAAACTGACCTGACCTGGGATAATGACATGCAATAAAGCCATAAAACTTTATAAGACTTCTGGGGTCATTCTTATTATGAATACTTTATTTATCATCTTTTTTATCAGCTATAGTGCGGCTCTGCACGGTAAATCCGAAAAGTTTTGTGATTTTATTGCATCACGAGCCTAAGTCAAGTCAGTATCTTAGATTGTGGAAAGAACTATACTATTTAAAATTATTAGCCTGTAAATAAATTACTTCAAAATTTATTTAAAAAGTGGGTAAACAATATAAGTAGGTATGTTACTTTTTACTTATGAGAATTAAGCCAATAACTCACTCCCCTTAAGCATACAAGAAAAAAGTGAAGTAGGTTAATGTTTAATGTTTATAATGACTCCATTTTTAATTCATTAACAATTCGAATTACTACCATCTTAATCTCGTCTTCATATTCAGAAGAATAACCTTGTTTCATGCACCACATATCGCTTTTAAAACCGTTTTTTTTCTTATTTTTAAGAAAGTATAATCACTTACTCAACGTTAATAAAACAAAAACTGTGTGCACTTTTATTTTTGAATCTATTTCTATACATATCTAAATTGTATTGTCACATGCACACACCATGTCAATTTAATTTGACTGGGAAAGTGAATTGAAAATTCATGGTGCGATATTATGTGGGACACGAATTAAAAAATATATAAATTGGCGCAATTTTACTCACGTTGATTAATTGGTATCGATTTAAAACTAGATTACCACTTCGACAATATAACGAGTTTAAAATTGGGTCAGGAAAACAAAAGTTTCGAGTCGGTTGATTGAGAAAAGCACTTTCCATCAGTTGTCAAAACCAATCGAAGAAGGAATTGGAGGTAAACAATTTAAATATTTAAAAGAAACGGCCAAGTGCGAGTCGGATTCGTGCGTGAAACGTTCTGTACCAATATCGAGAGGGAACAAGCAGAAAAGCCACTTTTGTTAAATATGTATTTTATTCCGATTATATTATTCGTTGTTATAACGCAAACAGAAATACATAATCTGTGAAAATTTCAACTGTCTAACTGTCATGGTTCATGAGATACAGCCTAGTGACTGACGGACGGACAGTGAAGTCTTAGTAATAGGATCCGTATTTTACGCTCTGGATACGAAACCCTAAAAACGTATTGTCTTCCACGAAGCCCCTGATTTTCAAAGAACCGAATTTCTGGAAGCGAATCATTGCATGAGGTAATAGTCATAATCGTTCTGTACCTAAATCTACCAAGTATTTTCAATGTGCAACTATGTCTAATCCAGGAGGTCAAGTATCTGCGTATAATTCTGGGTGCAAAACTAACCTGGAATTCACACCTACATGACAAAACCAAAGGGAAAATGGCCTTAATGGCTGCCAAACACATATATTTGGGAACTAAATAAACGGATCGTACACTGACAGTACACAACTGTGGTGACACCCATGGTTAGTTAAAGAGCCTAAGTTGGGTTGCCAAAAACAGACCAGAGGAAATACTAACTGGAGCTTTAAAATTTCAGAGACTTGTCAGTCTGTACATAACGGGTGCTATGTGGAGCAACCCAGCTGCGCCAATGGAAGCCACTCTCAATCCCTTGCTCTGCATGTTAAGGCGAGAATTTCTGCATGAAGGCTGGAACGTAAATTGAATTGGCACAAAAAAACCAACACCCACAGTGAATTCCATACTGTTATTTTGAGATAACGGTATTCAGATGACAATTGAAAAGTTAATGTTAACATCCTCGTAATACCTGGTTTCAGTGCCGTTCCTGGCGGGTATGCGAATGCCCCGCACGCAGGCGCCCATTTTAAGGGGCGCCAAATTCAACTATTCGCTACTCTTGCAAAAACGCACTTCTCATTGGAAGAAATATCGGCATTAAAGGTATTAAAAATCAAATTATAGCAAAGCTGTAAACTTTGATTACAGGAAGAAACAGTGAACTAAGATGAAAGAAAACGTGTTATTAAATCAAGTAATATTTCGATTCGAGAGTTTTCTGATTATATTTTGAAAATTTTTATGTTTTTGTGAATGAGACTAAAGCCGAAGCTGGAAAAAATGATGTATAGCAAACATTTCCTTCAATTAGGGAACGAAAGAGAAAGCGTCAATTTTCATATGAAAGTACAGACAATCCAGTTCTAGATCCAAAGCGAAAATTCAAGATCAGTTTTTTATTTTCAAATTTTGGATACAACAGTTCAATCCCTACAAAGTCGTTTCGAGAGATTGAAGCAATGCAATGATTTATTTAGATTTTTGAGTGATTTTCAAAACCTAAATTCTGATGAGATTAAACGATCGTGCATAGATTTGAATTTGGCTTTGCAAATTCACCATGAAGGAAATGTTTGCAAGGATATTGATGGTCTTGATTTGTACAATGAAATTTCATCATACAAAATCCTTAACCCTGTCAAAGACTCTCGCAATACCTCAGACTCACCCATAGATATTCTGAATTATATAACCAAGAAAATGTTGCAGTCTTTGTTTCCAAACCTGTCTATAGCATTAAGGATATTTTTGACGCTGCCGATTTCTGTTGCGTCTGGCGAAAGGAATTTTTCAAAGCTAAAACTTGTAAAATCTTTTTTGATAACTTCAAGTTGCCAGGAAAGGCTTTCAGATTTAGCAGTTATTTCAAACGAAAATAAAATATGTGAAGCCATCGATCACAATGAAATGATCAATAAGCTTGCATCTGCAAAAGCAAGACGTGTTATGTCCTAAAACTACCTTGTTATTTGATAATTAGGTACTTAGGTATTAGACAGATTTTGCACATTTTCCATTTAACGGATTTGTTTGCGTTGAGCACCGTTTGAGAGTTTTAACTTTTGAGTGAATTGAGTTATATTAGATTTTTTGTTAATTTCCGAATGGACGTGTTTTATTTATGACCTATATTGTACGTTAATAGTCTATTTCATTTGATGTCGAAAATAATTTTCTTATCATTTTTTTTTTCGTTGTTTTATTTTATTAAGGCGGGTATTGACTAGATCATTTTTACTCGCACGAATTGCGTGCGCACACATATAAGCAAACATATTGTTCGCGAAAATTATTGTTAGCATAAAATTAGTGCGCGTTAAATTGCCGTTCCAATGATATTGTTGAAATGTCGCCGAGAAGACGAAATGTGATTATTGCAAGTGCCGCCTTTATACTATTGCAAGAGGTAGAGAAAAATAGGAAAAACACAACGACAACTACGTCCGCACTGAGCATGTTATGCGTACGAAAACCTTTTGATCTTCTCGAAAGATCGACAGCCGCCGGATCGTTTGTGCGTGCAAAATTGCTACGCGTACGCATGTGAGTGGCGTCCTTATCTGATCATTTTGACGCGTAAGTCGTTCGTGCGAGTGAAAACGCTCTAGTCATTACCCGCACGCCCATTTTCATAATCAAACACTTACACTAAAGTGATTTTAGTCTAAGGAAACTATTCAGCTTAAATCTCAAACTAAAAATTATTATGAAAATTGGCCTTATCATCAAAATTTAAGCATAGTATATAGGGGCGCACAAAATTATTCTTGCACGCAGGCGTTCACCACCACAGGAACGGCACTGCCTGGTTTGTTCTTTCCTCGGAATCAAAATGTAATCGTTTAGCGGGTTCGGTTGTTATATATTTAACCTGATCCGTTATTTGCTACATATCGGCCTTGTAACGATAACTATTGTCATTCAAGCTCATTTAAGGTTTGACGTTACTGCATCTATTTGACAACGGTCAAGTAATTTTTTTTTTCTACAAAGGTCAAAAAATGACAACAATATGCGAAATGACACTTTTTTCGGATTCTTACGTTACCATGACATCGTGCCCGAAATACTTCGCTCACTAGGGTGCGAAGATAAGACTAGGAGAATAAGATTTTTGTATTTCAATCTTTGAAAAAATGAAGCAAATCATTATTTATTTTCAAATCACTAATACTACCTCTCCAACCATGTCAGCATGCTTACCGGGCAGGCAGATCTACAGAGACTGCACTGGTACAACTGACGGAGGATATCCGAGGTGCTCTAGACAACCAAGAAACTGTAGTATGTGCATTTTTGGACATAGAAGGAGCTTTTGACAATACTCCACATGAGGCAGTCAGAAGAGCATTGAACAGAAGAGGTGTAGACAGCACAACATCCAAATGGATGTCGAAACTTATCACCACAAGAATAGCAGAGACGAGGACGAGCAAAGACATTGTCTCCATCTGCACTACTTCACTAATGTGGAGTCTGACGGTTGACGAACTCCTGTGTGGTTTGACGGATCTCGGAATATCCTGCCAAGGATATGCCGACGATATTGTCATAACAGCCAGGGGAAAATTCGAAATCACCTTTTGCGATATTGTACAAAAAGGACTGAACTATACAAATAGCTGGTGTAGGCAAGTGGGACTTAGCATCAACCCCACTAAAACCACCCTGATAGCCTTCACTAAGAAAAGAAAACTCAACCTCAAAACCATAAAACTTGATGGGAACGAGATTGAATGGAGACAAGAAGTCAAGTATCTAGGCTTAACTCTAGACAGTAAGCTCCTGTGGAACAAACACGAAAAGGAGATTACATACAAGGCAAAAATGGCTATAATGGTGTGCAGGAATCTGGCGGGAAGAAACTGGGGTTGTAGCCCAAAAATTCTAAGCTGGATGTACACTGCCATAGTGAGACCAATCATTACTTATGGAGCCATTGCGTGGAGTAGTAGAACTAGCCTATTGAAAACGAGAGAAAACCTCTCCAAAATTCAAAGACTAGCCTGTATATGCATTACAGGAGCAATGAGAACATGCCCAACGGCAGCCATGGAAGTGATTCTCAACCTCACCCCTCTACATATGGTGGTGGAAAGTGTTGCAGAAAGA
This sequence comes from Galerucella calmariensis, assembly GCA_910591675.1. NCBI lineage: Eukaryota > Metazoa > Arthropoda > Insecta > Coleoptera > Chrysomelidae > Galerucella > Galerucella calmariensis. Next base: position 59,093 of record CAJUYG010001536.1, read on the forward strand.
ACAAGATACAGACTAAGTAGAGAGGGAATAAAAAAACCACCTCCTCACTTCTTAGAAATCAGACAACCTGGGATATGCCAAAAAACGGTATGATGAAAAAGTATAACTTTTCAAAGAAATTCGTTACGGAAATGAGCAGCAAGAAGGAATGGGATCCAAATACCTTTACCAGACTTGGAAAGAATGCCATTCAATGGTACACAGACGGCTCAAAAGCAATAGAAGGAACTGGGATAGGAGTGTTCGGGCCAGGAACCAACCACTCCGAAAGCTTGGGAAAAACCCCAAGTATCTTTCAAGCGGAAATCCATGCCATAAGAAAGTGCGCCCAGTTCAATATTGATAAAGGATACAAAAGACAAAGGATTATCATAATGTCGGATAGTCAAGCAGCCATTAAAGCACTGAGCTCTTGTGTAATCAGTTCCAAAATGGTGTGGGAATGCCTAGACAAACTCAATGAACTAGGCGAGAACAACATAGTCACCTTACTATGGATTCCAGTACACACTGGAATAGAAGGAAATTAAATAGCAGGAAACCTCCATCCACATACTTTCCAACTGCACAGCACTTCAGAATCCTAGAGCACAGCACCTAGGAGATTACTGGATAGAAGAGGAACATTTGCCTAAGTTGAAGCCCGCAGACATCCTAAAATTTCTCTGGGAAATAGGACTAAAGGAACTACTAGTTTCTGAGACTCTCCTCAGAAACTGAGTAGAAGTAAGGGGGCACAATAGATCTTTGAGGTCTCAGTGAATGTCACCCCAAAACACACACATACATACATACATAGCATATAATATACTGCCCATAATGCTTCACCTTCTTGGATCTTTCTGAAAAATATGCTAACGCACATTTTCGGATGCTTTTTTTGTTTCACACCACTCATTAAATTGCCGATATACAATTTCATATTGGCGCTTCGATTTTTCCGGTAAAAGATTGAATCTGTCAAATTAGGTGGGTTACTACTTCATCGTCACTATAGCAATTTCCATTATTTTAAATCATAATTATCTGGCACTTAAAAATTGAAAACGCGAGCACAAACGTCACTTTAAAATAATTATTATTGATGTCAATAACAGCCTCTTTGTTTCTATAGTAACAGTGAAAATTTGAGTAGGAAAGACATTTCAAGCCAGCTCAACACTATTTTCTACAATAAATTAGGCATTTTACTCATTAAGGGCCGGTTTCACAATAGAGATTTATACTAGGTATAGTTATTCTGGGAATAAAGTTATACCAAAATTTATACCTAGAATAAAACTAGTTGGTTTTACGATGCTTTTTCACACCGGTATAGCAATTCTTACTCCAAGAATTGCTATATCGGTGTAAAAAAGCATCGTAAAACCAACTAGTTTCAAACTAGGTATAAATTTTGGTATAACTTTATTCCCAGAATAACTATACCTAGTATAAATCTCTATTGTGAAACCGGCCCTTATAATATTTTTAAAAGATAGATTTTGACGTTCGTAGAAAAAGTATTGAATGCATCTCGCAAACTACTTTGGTGGTCTCGAATACCTGATCACCAAAGTAGCATTTCGCGCATTAGACACAAAAATAACTATTTTAAGGGCCGGTTTTACAAGAGAGATTTATACTAGGTATAGTTATTCTGGGAATAAAGTTACCCCAGAATTTATACCTAGTTTAAAACTAGTTGATTTTACGATGCTTTTTTACACCGGTATAGCAATTCTTGAAGTAAAAGTTGCTATACCGGTGTAAAAAAGCATCGTAAAACCAACTAGTTTTATTCTAGGTATAAATTCTGGTATAACTTTATTCCCAGAATAACTATAACTAGTATAAATATCTCTTGTAAAACCGGCCCTTAATTAATTAATCGACGAAGATGTGAAATTTTTTCGCCAAATTCCTCATGTGTTAAAATTAATTTCCGGTAAACTTTTTTCTCGGTTTCACTCATGTTTTTGGTCTTAAGATTAGGTTTGCGGTTAGGTTAGGTCTTCGACTCGAAATAATTTTCAAAGCTAAGACATTTGTCACCTTGAGAAAATTTATCACCAAAAATTGTAATAGGTACTGGTGAAATTACACTTGTATGTTTTATATTTTCTACAGATAGTCATGGAGGATGTGAAAATTTGCGAAGTGTATCGAATCGTGATGTTGTGACGGTCATTGACCATAACTTCACACTTTTGTTATAAAAAATGTAGTTTTGATATGATTATCACTCAACCAAGTTGATACACAAGCTGTGCTAATTATATATCGGAAAACATAGTTTTTTTTTTTCATTTTTCAACAGGCGCTTGAACTAGTTTTACCGCGCATTTTACCATTGATATAAGATAATAAAAATAAGTCAATTGGAGTTAAGTCGGGGCTGTATGATAGCAGTGGATTCATTATTTGATGCTAAAATATTACTCAATGTCATAGTAAGTTGACCCTGGGAATCGGCTAGCCGAATACAAGCCTGAAGCGTTACCATTACGCCACTTGTTTGGTGATGCGATTAAAAAGGGCAAGATGAGTGAATTCTGACCAGAATATTTGACATCATTAATGTCACAAAGCATATGTTTTGTGATTAATGTTTGCGTTTGCTGGAAGAAGGAAGTGTATAATTATATAATCAATTTCGAAAACAAACTTATCTTATTTTTACTCGCCAAGCGAAGGGACAAGTGGTTAGTTTTCGAGGTTTTCTTTATTGCCTGGTGGGCTAGCTTTGAATGTCAGTGAAATTGAATAGTACAGCTAGAACTAGTTAGTTCAAACGAAGATTGTGAAGGAAAAAGAAGAATAATTAAGGATGAGATTCATTAATTTCATAAGATGATATATACAGAAAAATATAGTATAATATGAATAAATTAAAATATATCTTAATATAAATTATTGAGATTTTTTTAAGATATAGATAAGATTAAGATAGGCTTAGTGAATTGAATTACACATAGGTATAAGTTATTATTTTATTATTACAGAACCAAACACAAGAATATAAATTCAGCCCGATGTTAGTTCTAACTACCAGTTCCATACTCCACCTAAAATTATTATATTTTAATATGTATAAAAAACTTCCAACAAGCCAAGTCTCATATTCTCAACGAAGGTACAACGTCTTTCTTACCTTACTAGATTTGTCCATAGCTATGATGCTCTTGTATGAGCTGCTAAATGCGGATCTCCAGCAGCTTCTTTAGAAAGAAATTTTTAGGAACTGACGGTCATTTAGGTTGAAGAGATCTTGCATTAAGTAATGAAGCACCGTTCTTGGCGTTAAAATATCATCCTCCACATATTCAACGAAATTAATTAGCACCATTTGATGAAGTTTCTCTAAATTTGCCATGTAGATTTAAAAAATATAAAACGTTCTCGCGTCACTCTTGTCGAACTACTAACTGCTTATTACTATGCTATTTACTACAAAGTAACTAAAAAAGTTCAAAAAGGTAATTAAACTAAAAGAAGGAATATTAAAACTACACAAAGTATCTGACAGAACCAAAACACAAACTTTGATGATTCTAACCCCAAATAAACTGAAATTTCGCATGTGAAATAAGCGTTTCGACAGCTAATTGCCATACTGAAGTACCTGCCAAATAACATAATAGACTATGAGCCCATGGGGAAAAAAGTGTCGCGATTTGAAACAGCAGCAAACCCATTCAGAACGATAGTTTATCATGCCACCATCGGTCCCAGCACTATGGCGTACATTTTTTCTTGTGCAGAAAAGAAAGCTGAACATTTTATTTTTCAACCCCTGAAACCGTGATATGAACCTGTACGCCGTTTGTTACATTTGATAGTAGAATCATAGATCGGTCCAGACTCTATGACGTTCAAAAATAATCGTTCGGAAAATCTAGGAAAATTTTTAAATTTATTTTCTACGCTCTAAAAAAGTAATTTTAAACTGTACGGCATTGGTTTCTGTAGATTATACAACATATAAATAAAGATTTGACAGAAGTTGTGTGGAAAATTGTTGTGTGGAAAATTGTGGGAAATTGTTTCTTTTCCGAGATTTTCCTACTCAAAAAAGGTCATCTGAAACTGTACGGCATCTAGTGTTATAGGTTCCTTTTAGAATAAAATAATGTCGTACAAAAATAATAGTGTGGATAGTCAAAAAACAAAATTTTCTAAAAATGTATGCACTACCTACAACTGTTAGCTTTAGCATACGATTATTTTTAACTGGGATATCTCATGTAAAAATGAATGGCATTTGTTACAATCAATTTTTATTTATAAAGAAATTATTCAATCATGTCGTGCAAAAATATTTGTGCGGGAGGTGACATTTTTTGAGTAGGAAAATCTCGTTCGGAAATTTTCCGAACGATTATTTTTGAACGTCATAGAGTCTGGACCGATCTCCTATGATTCTACTATCATATGTAACAAACGGTGTACAGTTTCATATCACGGTTCCAAGGGATCGAAAATGAGATGTTCAGTTTTCCACTGCGCTTTTCTGCGCAAGAGAAAATGTACGCCATAGTGCTGGAATCGTTGGTGGCATGATCAACTATCTTTCTAAATGGGTTTGCTGCTGTTTCAAATCGCGACACTTTTTTCCCCATGGGCTCATAGTCTATAAAGTTCAGCTCTAAATATGGATGCGTAAGGTGACAGGGACAAAGAAAACGTTTGATTACCAATGGATAGAGCACTGTCTCTACCAGTTGTGTATAAAATTGTTGAGCTATAGAGATATCCAAAAAGCGCTGTTGGTACCCTGATATGGCAGTGCAATTCTTAAGAAAGACAGTCAGATCCAAGAAGATAGACATTTTTGGCAGCTGCCAAGGAGGAACTTCGAAGTCATTTACTGAGAGAATAGTCAAGCTATGCAATTCCAGTGGTGGCAGAGTTTCGCGTGATTCCGAAGAATTTAATAGATTATTTGCATTCAATAACTCAGGATCGTAGTGAGGCCTACTTAGTCTGCAGAAATAAACACAACTCGTTTTTTCTCTTGAAAACGTTATTAATAACTCCTTTTTCAATTTAATTGTAATTAAATCAATAAAATTACTAATTTCCCGACAGGTACTTTGTAATTGTATCCAATTCCTTTTTTTGGGAAAGTACTTTGTAATTGTAATTATTTTTAAACTAAGGTTTCTACCCAGCACTGCTTATTGGTCCGCAGTCCACTTTGTACATAAAACGATCTTACTTTCAATAAAAAAAA
>CAJUYG010001537.1:6710-64210 GCA_910591675.1 Galerucella calmariensis
TAGTAACGAAGTTAGGTGTTAGTGCCTTTTTGACAGCATTATTGCGCTACTTTCAACCATCCCCGGTATATCTATACTCTCGATTACGTCGATTACCTCCGCACCGCCCCCGCGTTCACATTGCAGCACCAATACCATTCTTCGCTAATAATATGCATGAGAGCTTATGGCAGCATGTGTTGAATGCCTTGCTATAGACGCGAAGGTTGTGGGATCGAATCTCACTGAAGTTTTTTTCAGATTTTTAAATATACAACAGGACTAAAAATGGCTGCCTTAAATTAAAACGCGCGCGCCGCTCTCTCTCTCTCTTACACATTGTCTCGCTGCTCTCTCTCTAACACACGGTTTTCCCTATACTTGGGGTAGAACATACATATAACATCTACTATTACCTATCAAGATAAAATTATTTGAAAAAAATGCCATTAGTTCAAAATTCGTGCTCAACCAAAAATGACTGATGACATAACAAGTACGTTCATAATATATCGAAAACTGACAGTGTACTTGTCCGTCAGACGATGGGGTAAACGCTTCTCATGGTGCGTTTGTAAATCATTTTTCATTTTTGTCTTAAATTATTTGTCTAGTAGTGGAAAAAATTGTATATACTATTATGCCAGTTAGCAGAGAATAAAAACAATAGAAAATTTGTTGACGATTTATATTTGTCAACGTCAAAACTTCAGGTCAACTTCCTTTTGCATTAACGGAATATTTGGTGGAAATCCAATTTATTACTATTCCATTCTAACCGACATGTTTTTTATAAAAAACGCATTAGAATGTACCTCCCATGTGACTTGCCCACTAACAGACCGATACAAGTTTCCACCTTTCTTTTCAGGGTTGTCAGTTTTCTAGTAATGGCCCTTGGATTACGATCATTTCAGGAAATAACTTTTGGAGCTGTAGTTCTTTACGTCAGGTTATGTTTGAGCGACCGGGGGTCGCGACGCCAAAGATCTGACCGTTACGTTACGTTATGTTACGTTGCTTCGTTATGTGCCTTGCTTGCCTGCGTGTGATCTCTCCTGAGTCTCTCTCGTTTACGAAGCAGCGATTCATATGCTTCGGCCAGGAATCGAACCCGGACCGCCCGCGTGTAAGGCGAGCATTCTACCACTGAACCACCGATGCTATATTAAAATTCTATGCAAAGCTGGTATTCGCAGTGCTGGTGATCTACTTGAATTTGTTCGGATAAATTTTTACTATTATTTCCATAATTTTTTTTGCGCGATTTATTTACAGCATCGGTTGTCAGGACGGTAGGTTGTGTTTACTGGTTTTTAAGTTTAACACGTCGGTAAGTGATTTACTTACCGTTCAGACGTCGAAAAGTAATAAATAACAATTCCACCAAAATGCAATAGTTATTTTCCTAACAAGAAAACATGTAGATTTTATTTGATGGACTATTTATTCACCTGGTGTAAGAATAGTTATAACTTCCGAAGTAAAAAACTATCTAATAGGGTCAAAATTTGCATAATTTCACTTTCAAAGCTAAAATGCGTGCGGGAAAGTGGGTTGAAGCGCACGGTAGTAGAAAAAATATATTTCAAACTGATCGAGAAGTATAAATGTCACTTTTGACATTTCGTTCATTTCGAAGAAATTTAAATTATTTTATTCGGAATTTATTTCAATACGATCGCCCAAAAAAATGGAATAAGCATCTCGAACGTTAAGGGTAATTACAACGTTTGCATGTAGATTCCTCTCGTGAAATTGGACAAAATGATATTTACTTTTCGAAATACAGGGTGTTGAAATTTAGAAAAGTTGAATGTTTTAATTCGATAACTTTAAAATGGATGGATACATTGATTTGACATTTGGCAGGTTGTTTTTAAATGTAAAAGGGCATATTTTGATAGAAATAGTAGTTTGTGCAACTAGTGTGGATATGATAGCCATATCGCACGAGGACGAAGTTTGAGCACACGTCGTAGGCGGAGTGCTCAATCGTTCAAGTGCGATGTGGACAATCCACACAAGACGAACAGCATATTTTTTCTACGACCCACTTAAGAAAAAATCTAGAAAATAAAAATTTCTATAAACTGTAATATGACATCAAATTGAAAAATTCAACAATTCAATTTTATGTTTCCACTAATTTTTGTGTGGTAAACGTACAGTTCTTGAATGTCCAATTTGTATAATGATACTGTTTCCCTTTTTAAATATACGATGCTGTTATAAGTAGATGTTGCCAGTCGGACTCCCTCATGAAGGGTACCGTACTATTATCTATAATAATAAATATTCTGCTAAATATTTCAAACATCTACCTGTTGTCGTCATTAATATCAAGCAGAATAATTATTTAAAAATAAAATTAACAATGAAATAAACTTCACGGGGATTCCAATCCGGGTCTACCGCGTGAGAGTCAGGTTTGCTTACTACTCGACTACCGAGGAATATGCAAATTGTTTATCTATAACGTCAGATGTATTACATAATTTTTGCTTAAAAGGAACTGAAGTTCCTACCATGTGTCCCGCGACACGTTCTACCTTTTTTTCCAAGGAAATAAGGATAAACCCTACGAGACCATGAAGCTCAGTTTAAATTGAAAAAACAACTATACTAAAAACTATCACAGATTGTTATTAAAACAAACGACACTTTAACTATCAACGACAGGTTGTTTGTATCGGTTGTGATATTAAAGATCTTTTCATTGCTTTCAACTATCTCCATTTTTGTATCTTTCTTCAACTTATTCTCCACAAAGACTCACTTAAATTCCAATATATTTCTACTGAGTTGAATTACCCAAATTGAAGTTGTGTTAAAAATAATTTCAAAAACTAAAACCCAACTACTGAAACAAGTATAGTTTGACAAACCTATCTGAAGCTGCGCGGCATCGGTAAGGGGTGAGGAAACATGGCCGTTATCTGTCATAAATGTACCAATGGCGTAGAGTATTTCACAAGAGTAAGCTGAAATGTGAGATATTTTTAAAAACATGGTAGGTATTTGTTAAAAACAAATAAAGTTGGATGCTATTTCCATCCATCTTTCTGAAGGTTTGTAGCATTACGTTGGTGCCAACTTGTAACACAACCCGTTGGCCAATTTGCAACATGTCATACCGGCACGTAGAGCTCTTAATAGGTAACGGTATATCCCAGGGTTGGATCTTCGCCTGAATAAGGATTTTTTGGAACCATCATACAAGGAAGAAGGCCGGTACAGAAACGATAACTTGGGCACCAACTTATTTTTTATTATCCTCTTAACAAGTAAAAAGAGTAAATTGATGAAGTCAGATCATCGATAAGGCCTCTCGACGTTATTTAATATTTAGACGAAAGCATTTGAACATCCGGCACTATACATACTTTCAAAACACAAAGCTTTTTAGTAATATTCAAGCATATTTATGCTATATTAGCGGTCAAGACACGAATTTTTATCACATTTTCCTTAGTGGAAGACTTTTTTTAACACATCTTCTCTGCTGGACAGTTCATAGAAGACTCTTAACACATTTTCTTTGCTGGACAGTTGATAGAACACTCTTCAAAAAATAGCGCCAGAAAAAAAAATTATAAACAACCCTCATTTGCTGAATTCTAAACTGGAGGCGGTGCAAATAATTAACGGTAAAATTCCTCAAAAGTAGTTAAAATGAACACGTGTCCCACATCAAACAGAAAAGCGGTTTAGAAATATCAACAGAAAAGGCCATAAATCCTAAAACAAAGGGTAGGGACTTGTGCAATTTGAAAACCATTTTGATTTCATTTTTACATTTTTTTTAGAACGGCGAAACGTAGCAAAGGGGTCTTAGCGATATTCGTTTTATAGACAAAGGCGTAAAAAAAGGGTTTGAAAAGGAATTACTTGGAAGTTAATGATATAAGTAGATACAAAGAATAACGATAGGTATTCTGTCGTTACAGGTTGTGCATGATCAGCTGACAAAACGGCGCAGGATGACGTCACTTGGAAATCTTCTATTAAAATCTTTGTGACATCTGCTGTCTCCCTGCAATTGCATGATAATTGTCCGCCAACGACTCGAATACCTGATAAAGGTTACATATTAATTTTCAAAAATGTATAGTATCTAAGGAGCCTAGATGTGGTTGGTAAATATATTGATGTAGAGTATACATGAAAGATCCTTTAGGTCGCAGTGTAGTAATACCAACCTACCAATGGATCCTCTCCTAATCTAATTTATTAATTACACAGCACTGTACAAATAAGTTGGATCCATACTAAATAAATAAAATAAACTGAAATTGCATTTTAAATATTTTAAGTGAAGTGAAATATAATTTTGGCCGAACATATTCTCGAGAGAGTGTGCTGCAAATATCCCCTAACATCTTTTGACACCTGTTGTAAATATTTCCTGCACCACTTCCTATAATATATATATACATTATTGTGCTTTTTCATCAATTGTTAACTGAGAGAAAGGTCATAAAACATAAAAAGGCCATATTGATTTTCTACCATATAGTGAGGCTGGGAATCAATGAAGAGAAATGAAAGATAAAGATAAATGTGGCATGTAGCTATCACAACACAGTCGAGCAGTTATTTATCGGACTCAATCACTGAGAATTGAACATAATATAGAAAACAAATATGTATAACTAAAAATCGAGTTCCATAAATCTAATACCAAAACTTATACAAAATGATTGTAGTTCAGAAAATATGTATAGTTATTACTTTAGTTTCTTATTATATTTTGTAAATACATTGCATTGGTAGAAATATACAGATCGTTCACAACTACTAATCATTAGACGTTTTTGTAATAACCACTTTTTCAACACCTAATATATTGACAGCACTTCAAAAGTTGATATTAAATTTGTAATTTTAAATGAAACACCCTGTATGTTTTCACGTTTTTTCTCATAAGTCCTAATCTTAATATTTCATCATTTTCTAGATATTCCGCTTTTTATGATTATTTCTAAGCACAGTTCTCTAAAAAATTTTAATTGAAAAACAATTTTCAGCTAATTTTTTTTTTCAGATGAAGGACAGTTCATCAAAAATATAAGCCACGGATTTATAAATTCTTTACAAGCCTGCGTTTTTTATTGCCATCACCAGCATTCAACATGAGAGGAGTAGCAGGTATGTTTAGTTTAGTTTTGTTTGTTTTCAGTTACAATTTTTGAATATGATATATATATTGATTATTGAGTTGTTTGGCCATTTTCTAGTAAGTACATTTTCAAGCACGTTATTCAATCAAATAGTAATATCGCTAATACTAGTATCAAAATTCCACTGCGGCTTTACATGATTTGTCTCTATGCATTAAGAATGTCCCTACAATTTATTCAAATGGCGCATAATTCAGCGAAACTAATTAGAGCTACAGTGAGTGCTTTCTGTGTTGTCACAAAACGACACTAATTTCACGTTACTGGATGTCCAATGGCGTCGAATTGTAAACTTGTTTGAAACAAATATTAGAGAATGTTTAGAATGCGAACAAATCTGTATTACGAAAGTTTCATTTATAGAGAAGGGGTTATAAACCATGCAAAAAGTTTTGTGTTTCAAGTATAATTCTCGGAAAATCTCAACAAATTAAAAGCCCTGGTTTTTTACTGCCTCGACTGGCCACAGAAAATTAGAGGTTTATACTAAATAAAACTACAAACCTCTATCTAGCATCGCATGAACATTTTAAAAATGAAACTGATAAAGGATTTCTGACTGGCCACTGTCAACTGAGGAAACCCTCCATACTATGGGGCTAGTGGACACACCTCTATGCAGGATATGTGAGCAGAGGAAGATTAAACTGTCAGGCATGTCTTATGCGAGTGTCCGGAGTTATCGTCAATAAGAGAGCGTGTGTTCGGTGAGTCTTGGCCTACATCTGCCGATATAAAGGAGATGTCTCCTAGTGACCTGTCCACCTTCCTGGGAAGGACAGGATGGACAATGACCCAGGAGGGCAACTCCTCGGGAGGATGTACAATGGGTCACATGTGACCTAAGTGCTGTGAGGCTACACTCATCTTCCCTACTCTACAGATACAGATGCAGGTTTTCTTTATGAATAATATTCCATATTTTAATGATTTAGTAACAGCACAGATTACCCTGGTAATCTGTGGTAACAGTAACAAAAACAAATGTGTGCTTGATTGGTAGGTACCTGGTTTTTGGAGATATGCTTGAAAAATTATCTTAACAGCATCATCATCACAGGGCATTAGGTTCCTTAGGAAGAGGTTTTGGATGAAGATAAATGAATACAAACGGTCATAAAGTCACATATATAGTATCTGTAGTTTACATTTGGTAGCGAAGTTTCTGGATACCCTTCATATTTTTTCCTACACATAGTATATTAATACTATTTGTAGCTGTACTGAGTGTTTATCTTTCTAGCAGATTCTTTTGCTTTGGGTCAGGTTAATGGACCATACAACCCAGGCTTGTAATTATCCCAGTTTTGGATTCTCCCAACGAACGTATGTGTGCAACTCAGCTAATTTGAGTAGAGAACCCATTGATCTATCCCTCCATTTAAATTTATTTTTAGCATGTTATCATACATTCTATTGTACTAGTGAAATGAAGTAGCTTCATTCGTTTCTTAAACATTCGACAATTCCTGATAACATTACCTGAAAGTCTACTGAAACGTCGGAATGAAAACATGAAGAAATATTGTGGTTAAATTTCACACAAATAATAAAGAGAATGATGAATATACCACAATGAACACGCAGAGAATGATGTCATTGGAATTCCTGAATATTGCAAACACAAAAAATATCTTTTTGATTTATAAAGTACCTATTTTTCATATTGTTTACATAGGATCCGTTCCTTCAAGAAAACCTGTTATCTCACGAAAGCAAACAACTGTGAGATATTTTTTTTTTCAATAACGCATGAAGTTCGGTGATGTATAAATCTATTTTTAATCCTTCGAGCCTAAAAGTGAAAATATTGGATTTAAATTTCCGGAATGAATTTTCAATAACACTGAAAGTTATAATTCTTACACTATTTACTTTTCCGGTCAGTTCCAGCTGCTCCAATTTATCTCAATTAACAATTGGAGAAATGTGAGTATCCTGTAGTGTGTACCTGATCTATGAAGATGATTCTGTTTGCAGTGGACGATTACTAATTACTCCCATTCATACATTTATGCAGAATATTTGCTGGTGTGTAGGCATAACGATGTACATTATGTTAATTAAAAGTTTCGTTTCCGCAAGAAAAAATTGGAAATTGGGATCTTTATTTCATTTGTTCAGTAACCAGTTTGCAAAAAACACTCTAGCAGGAAAATCACCATCTATGGGAAAAATAGAGATTTTCTTTATGAATAATATTCCATAAAATTGGTGAATACGTAGCTGCGAGTCTTCTAGTACTGATGTATGTAAGTAGTCTCGGATGACATTCTCTAAGACCCACTTATTTCCTGAAATAATTTTGTGATATCTGCATACTTCAGTTAAGGTAAGTGTCTCTTCTATCCAGAAGGCACATCAGTGTTGTGACATGGATTCTAAATAGCAATGCATTACACAAGTATCTGGAAGAATGTTTTTGTTTCCATTTCAAACATTTTACATTACTCCTGCTTCACTAGTTTGAGTTTTATGTGGTGTCCATTCAGGAGCCAGTGTATTGTCAGGACACGTAACCAAGCTCTTAGGCATTTTTTGATCTAGCCTGGTTAAAGATTACCGTGAGTACGTTTGGCCCCACTTAATATTTCCAATGGTCATATATTTTCTTCTTTTAGACCGCCAATTTCTTCCAATATTATATGAGAGCTGATACCGCCAAAGGGTTTCGATTCTCAAAAGGGTGTTTCAGCCCGTGTTTCATCTGCTAGTTCACAGGTGGTTAGTTTGGTTTCTGTCAGTGGTCTTTCCGGAACCGTGTAATGTGACAATACCTATATCCAAATTAAATTCGACCGCCCCAAAGAACCTTAAAATATCCGTAGAAGAGGTAAAGATATTCATATCTTCATGACACATAAGCGCAGCTCCTTTGAATGGCTCATTCAGCAGTTACAGTAGTAGATAGCGTGTTGATTCATCTTGTGCTTGGCAGAGACAACACTAATTGGTGTTTTCGATCAGCCTCATTCTGCCCAGATGATAGTGTAGCCTGCAATGTTCTGTATGGATGTTATCTTCTCACCATAATATTACCTAAAATTGAATTTCCAAAATAAGTTGTGTTGAAAATAATTTCTCACATTCCAAAATTTGTTCTAGCTTGGCAGTTAACTAACTGGAAGCTTAAGATATTAGAAGCAATTACCATTTTTGCCCATAGATAGTTAGAAGTTGATTTCCCGATAGGTAATAAATATTAACAATCGATTATAGTGCCATTATAATTAAATTTATTACAGACTGTAGTGTGCTGATAATTTCATTCTGCAACCATATATATAATATATTTCTCAAAACTTACCGATTATTAATAGTGTTTCCGGAAAATCCATTATACCCTGAACAATTTAATTAATTTGAAAAGGGATGTAACCGTTTTATCACTTTCTAATGCAGTCAACTGCAGTGCTTTTGAAAATTTCGAAATGGATTAATTTCTATACTAATTCAATCCAGACTGTAATATCCTCAGTTAATATGGAAACTGTCCCAAATTTTAAACGTGCTTTAATACAGCATGAACGGATATGAATGCAGAGAGAATTTAGTAAATAACTTACTTCCTTCAGAAAACCAGTAACTTATCCATATAATAATGGAAAAATATTTAAAAAATAACTTGTAGGATAAGTCAGGGCGATTTATTTAAAGATAGGTCGGAATACTTCGACTAACACCTGTAACTGTGAAATGGAATATGTTGGATATACAAAGAGATCTGTAAAGCCCGGTTCTGACGGTGCAATTTCATCTCTGCAACTCGATCGCAGCGACAAAATTGCATGCAGTTTAGGTGTTCTTACCGTACAACTTATCAATGCAGTCGAGTTGCACCAAAAAAGAACTGGTTCTAATTTTATGCCATAAGTTGCAGCAACTTGGTAACTTTTTCAGTGACTTTTTTTACGCAAACCTGAAACTTCTGTTTCTGTTCGTTTTTTTATTAATCACCACTAAACTGACACATCCAAGTATCAAGCACATGATGGCTACCTCTTCCAATTCCATATATTTATTGTCCTTTTAGAAAAATTTAGCAATAAATCGCTGTTTTGAAAATTTAAATTTATCATCCATGAAGTTAGGTTATGGTTATCTTTTGATAAAAATTTGGTAACTATTTTGAATATTGGCAACAATATAATATAGTATTTCTCTAAGAAATTGCTGCAATAGTATGAACATGATGTGAACGCTCATGCAACTTTGATAGGAGACTAGTTGCGGCGAGAAGTTGCTGCAATTAAGTTGCCTTGATGAATTGCCCCGTCGGAACCGGGCTTCAGAGTTGCTTTTAAAGAGCAAGTGTCTTGGTACAGTCGAGTGAGCACGTTTTAGATCGAAATCATTCAATAAATTTCGATAGTGTAAAATGTAATGTGGAAATGTATCCAATAACAGAATTTTGGATGGAGTTGAATGTAAATGTAAATAGTTTAAATAAAAACAAAGCATACATTATAGGTTAGGTTAGGTTCTATGTGAGTGGAGCCTTCTCGTTACCCCCACTGCGACCTTCGTTAGATCTATTGCTGCTCACCTCTAGGTATTACAATTCACACCACAAGCCTGTGCTCCTGACGAAGTCCTTAGATGTATTTGGTGATGCTTTTTTAAAGTCGTTCGGCTCTATGAGGTACTGAAACCGAATATATTATACCTTACCCTGCCCACGGCAAAATTACAGAACCTACAGTCCGAAGTCTGGACCAGACTCATCTTCCTTAGGTGGTCGACAATGTCCTATAAGCAGTCCGACAGAATGCGTAGGTTTGTTCTACTCCATTCCAGGATCTGCTTATTTTTTGTACTCGGAGGGTAGTATAAGAACGCCTTCGAGTGAGAGAGCCTCGGTTTGTCTGCCCAGTACGAGTAGGTTTTCCTCTCCGCCCAGGTAGCTATGGCTAATTAAGCAGTGCCAAAAAATGGTTCAGGTCCGATAAATAGAGTCACTGGTCCCTTTTTTGCAAGAGTATCGGTCTCCTCGTTGTCCTCCACTCCTCCGGCACCCAGGTCAAAATTACTCTGTTTTCCTGCCTAGTATTTCGAGGGATTTTAGACAGTTATATACCATCTTAGATTTTATACTGTTCGGACACAGTGCTTTAAGACCAACCTGGATATCTGACAGGATGTGTTCTTTTTTACAACAGGTTGATTCATCAGTTCTCTAGCCAGTTCAATGATGTATACTTCAGCCTAAAAAACGGTGGTACCTGTCCAGGTTGGCTGTGATTTCAACTCTGGGTTTCCTGCTGAAGGCCGCCGCTCCAGCCCCGTTTCGGGTTTTGGATCCGTCAGTGTAAATCACGTAGTCTGTTTCTATGAAGGAGATTTCTTTGCTATCCCATTGGTCTCTCGTGGGAATAAGGACCTTATATGGCTTGTCCAGGTGAAGTTCTGTGACAGAGAGATCCGAGGGAATCCCAGGAATGTGGGAATGTGGTGATTTTGTATTTCCCTCATCAATCCCGAGTGATCCCTCAGAGTCTCTCCATTTATTTGCCTCTCCACTCATTCTATGAGCCGCTCTCCTGGCTTCCTTCTCCAAAGGAGTGTGGAAAGAAGTTAGTTGTGGGAGGGCTGCCTTAGCCACCGTTGGTGTGGATGACATTGCTCCCGTAATAGCCAGGCATGCTGTTCGCTGCAAGGCTTGCAGCTTTACGCTAGCAAACCTTTGGTTCACCAAAATGCTGAGCCATACGTTACCATTAGCTTGATCATTGTTTGGTTAATCTGTTTGGGGTTCACACCCCAAGATTTTCCACGTATACATTATAGTCCCTTGTATAGTTTATCAGGAAAAAAGCAATTGTGATTTTTTTAGCGTTGGATACATGTGCCCGTGGATTAATCAGTTTGACGCGATGAAATTTAGTGAATTAGGACGACGTAGCACCATAGTGTTAATTTACCTTCAGCCTTTGGGAAAGATAACTTGGTAATCGAAACTCGCGTAAGATAGTGTAAAGAGGGTGAACTTTGTTCCCAACTTAATGTTAGTATTGTGAATGGAATTCACTATTTTGGTGTATAGTTCTCACGTGGTTTCCACTCTACTCTTCATATTGTCAAACTCTTTAAAAGTGGTTAAAATGAACACGTGTCCACATCAAACAGAAAAGCGGCATAGAAATATCGACGGAAAAAGTCATACATCTTAGAACAAAGGGTAGGGACGTGTGCACTTTGAAAACAATGTTGTTTTCATTTTTACATTTTTTTAGAACGGCGGAACGTAGAAAAGGGGTTTTAGGGATATTATTTTTATAGACAAAGGCGCAGTAAAAGTGTTTGAAAAGAAATTAATTTCAAGTTAATGATAGAAGTAGATACAAAAAATAACGGTAGTTATTCTATCGTTACAAAAATGTGCGACAGATTAAATCATTACAATCAAAAACAAATCTAATCAACCTTTCATGAGAGAGTTACTCAAGTACCGGAAAAAGTAAACGTTTAATATTGGAGTTCAAGTTTAATCTTGTTTGACTTCCTTAAAATCGATGGTGCATACCAATTTAAAATTAAAACCAAGTTCGAATTTTCACCAACTCTTTTCCGCATTGTGAGTCATTTCGATAGGTGTTCATTGCTTTTACTGTAATCATTGTCAAATCGAGATCGTTCACCAACGCAACAATTTGTTTCTTATACAGGCTGTTTCAAAGAAAGGTGACATGGTTGGGAAGCTGATACATTTCATGAACCTGTTTTTATACCTGACTCTCATAGAGAGCCCTAGTTAAACGGTTCATACCAAGTAGTATTGAACATGACTTTTATAAGGTTATATTTATTATTCAAAATTTAATTTCAACATTCGATTAGCCAACAAAAGCTATTGAATTGTAACAAAGTAAATATTAAAATTTTTCCATGCAAAACTCATAATTCCTTAATTTACATAAACAGAAACTATTTATAAAAATCTTTAAAAATCTACAATCGTTTTATACTCACAACTTACTGTGTACACCAACAAGTAAACATTAGAAAATCCAAATCATCTCGAACATTTATTATTTATAAGTCTTAAAATCTTAAAATCTTAAGTATTTTCTTTGTCTATACCCACATTTCGGTATTTTGTAGCAAGCTGCGAATGAACAAAGGCTTTTAGAACAGCGTTCGTAAATAATTTATACACCCTTTATGAACATCATCAGTACTTATAAGAAGCAATTTTATCCCCCAGGATATGTTTTTCGACTACCTACCACATCTTCAGATTTTTCTATAAATATCTGAGTAGTCTCACTACGTTACTATGAAGGGGATTGTTTACAAAGTTGTATAAGAATAAATAAGGTCATTATGGTAGTTTACTTACAAAATTATATATTCTTGAAAAATATACAGTACGGTCCTTGTGAAAGGATTATCCAATGAACCGCTAATCCCTAAGCTCGTAAATTTTTATTTTGTGATGTTAATTAAGTATTAAGTCGACGAAATTACCTTTTTGGGATTTTTCTTTGCTTAACCATCTGCTTTTTAACATGAAATTGGGAGGGAACTGTCTATTCCGTATGTAACAATTTAATTAAGTATATCCTTATCAAGAAAAATAAATGGTATCCGTATAAATTTTACTGCGTATATTTGAGAGAAACTGACTAACCTGAAAAGGGCAAATTTTTTTGTAAGTCAAGAAGACTCAAATATAAAATACCAATTAATTTGAAATTATATAAGTTGGAAGTAATGAGATATTGATAAAGGACTTATAAAAGGAAATTGGTATAGGATTATTTGAAAAATTAAGTATACAGGTTCTCTGTAATTTGGTTTCACATATTCCGAGAAGAACAACCGAGGGTAGAAAGCTACGCTAGGGAGGCGGTGTCCAGGCTAATAAGTCTAATAAAAAGAATAATGCAGGACATCGAGCTCTTAATATAGGGAGGACCTCAATAGATCTGCAAAGGTCGCAGTGGGATAAGACAAAGAGCCACTCCAATTCTAATCTAATGAAGTTTATGGTTTATTGCGATAAGAATTATCGAAGAATAATCTTAAACATCAACTCTCGGTAAATAATGTTACGAACTCAGTGATTCAGAAGCCGGTCCTGTCGCGAACTATAAATTTTGGCGAATGCGGTTTCTAGAAAGCTCCATACAAGGCAATACAATGGTTTATTCCTGAATGTTCTAATTCGTAAATTCAAGAAGGGTCTAGAGTTGCAAAGAGCTATATATACACGGGTGTTCGAGTGAGTCGGGGAGTTGTTCAGTATACAGTGGACCGGTAAACAGTTTCAGTATACAGTGAGTGAACACATAGTGAATATAAATAGTGTTGAAGATAAATTAGGACAATTATTATACCAAGTGTAGATAAATTAGTAGACATTAAGTAGTGTGTATATAAATTAAGTTTGTTATAGTGTGTAAGCGTTTCTTCAATGAATCAATAGTAATTAGCCAAAGTGAGCGTATAATTTCATCCCACGGTAAAAACAGTTCAAATAAATAAAAAAAACATTACAATAATAATATTTTTGATGCCGAAAAAGCCCTTAATAAAAAGTTTCATAATTTTATCATGTATACTTTTTGAGAAACGCCCAAGGGCAGATCGTCGTGAACAGCCATGTATATTATATCCCTCCGACAATAAAAGCAGATACTTGTTTTATAAGTTTAAGCTGACAATTAGGGAAGTGCTTCATAACATCTGTGCCCCATAATAATAATAATAACTTTGCTCGAGCAGAAAATACCCAATTTATTCACTTGACTTTGCACTTAGTGAAATTGGGTCACATCATTGGTGCTGGATGTATTGTAATTCCTGCTCGAACGTAAACAAACAATGTAACTCAAGAAGATGTTCGAAGTCGAATAACGGTTGACTGTTTGGTATCTCATTGAAAAGACCAACATTTAGATTACTCTAGATTCTTAAATATAATGAATTGAAAAATCTATATACATAAAAAAATGTCATAATTTGGTTGAAATTGACTTTAAATGTATTTGGTATTGGGGAAGTATATACAGAATTTTCAATATGAAGGTCTGTACCTGGCAATTTTTTTTTTTGAGAAAATGAATATCTCGTTAAAATATCCACACAAAGTGGAAATATATTCAAAATAACAAAGTTCAAAGTTCGGTATAACCGGTGAGGACATGTAGGTATGTCAAAATATTTTCCATGAATTCGCCGTAACTTTATCTCCATTTATGCCTAGTGTTATTGAAATATTGTAAGTAGTCTATAGTCTATAGATAGAGAAAGCTCGTAGTGGAACAGCCTGTATATATAGCAGAGGTGTCATAGGGCAACCGTACAGCAACTTGGCCTCATTAGACCCTTTGTATATCTCCTGAATGCCTCTATAAGTTCGTCAACTATTCTATGGTTTTTAACATAGAAAGCATGTCTGGTCACTCATCTTCCTATTCACAACCTTGACATAAGAATGTATCTAGGTAATAGCCTTATTCTATGAAAATGTTTGTTTAGTTGACAATGTCCAGTTAGAGCCTCGCTAACAAAACATAAGTACCTTTAAGTCATCATCAAGAATATTTTCTGCTACACTATCAGCAGCAACTCCCTGGTGGGCTTGCAGTCTTGTGTTTCATGTCACCTTCTTTTGAAGTCAATTATGGTCGCGCACTAGGTTTGCTTCTGCTGAAACTGTTAGATTGATGGAGCGGGAAGGTTCAAGAAGCATTTGTGTGACTACTCTCCTATCCAGGGCAGTAGCCCTGTGGTTACCTTCAAAATTACCATGGCCTTTTGTCCATCAGAGTTATTGTTGCCTTAATCAAGCCATGGTGACATTTCAATTCAGTACTGCAATCTATATAGAAACATACATTTTTTACCATAATAGTATTATCAAGAATTTCTTCTGCAGCTATGTTGATGCCATTCAGTTCAATTTGAACTATATTGGTATATATTTGCCCATAGTCCTTTCAATGTTGAGGTTTAAAGAGTATACACTGTTTGCAGATCCTTTTCCAGTTTTTGATTTATCAGCGTGGACGTTAATAGTATCCGCCTCTGGCTTTTCTCTTATTGTATTCATACTTATTGTGTAGGGATCATTGAAAACAAATCTTGAAGTAATGGAGTCTGTCTTCGCTTGTAGCACTGGGATCGAAGCGACAGATTTCCCCTGTTCAAATTGCATAGTACAATTTGAACTGAGAAACCCAAAAATTCTATATGCTCAAACCACGACGCCACTGGAGTGACCGGATTCTGTTGTAAATCCGCTTAGCCCCTCCTAAAAAATATAATTCCAGCTCGTGTCGCTCAAAACATACATCGTGCCGCTTCAGCAAACGGTGCATCGATGCAGGCACATAACACCTTAACTATACAGAAATGCAATTTGACGGCGGCTCTTTGATCTTTTGGGGTCAAATTTTCATGACCTTTATTTAAAGCTTGGCTTGTTTGATGTCATTTCTGGGCGGTAAATCCAAACTGTCGGTTGATTTATATTTCAAGTGATCTGCCTTGGAAACCTCTGATAAGCTGGTTCGCGCAATTTTATAGTTTTAATTATGTAGACCGTACATTTATGCTCCTGAACTCAAATTGGGACAGTTTCAATTGCATTTAAAGAAAGGGCTCTAGGAATGTCTAAATAATTTTTAACATTGATTTTTTCTACCGAATTGTTCTGATTGCTTCCTTATATTGATCAGCAATCTACATTCACTTATTTCCAACACACATTTACCAAAATAATTTCAGTTACTAGGCACTTTTACGACGCGTTTATAAAAAGTACGTGAAGTAGATATGAAAAATACCAAATCACCTCTTATTTCGGAAAGAGTGTAAAATACCACTGAAGTGGTGTACCTATTTAATGTTCAAATAGTGTTTTCAGTATTTGTCAACTGAATTTTGCATTAATGAACGTTTTGAAGTACTCAAAAAACATTAATATCCTAAATATAAATTCAGAAATAACCTCAATCATTTTCGTTACTTTATTCAGCCGACATTGTGATGAAAATATGATACGCGATGAATGATAACACAAAACACAATCAAATCATTAAAGTCTCAAAAAAAATGTTCAAAATAAATTATACAAAACACTTCATTCACTTTACAAATTCAAAACAAACAACTCCTAAAAATTTGGAGGTTGACAAATAACAAGCCAAGCTTCGCGCATGTGCAAAGAAATTTCGTTTTGTCAGAACGCTTGAAAGACGCTTCTGTATAGTTAAGGTGTTCTGTGATGCAGGTGTTCAAAACCGTTACACAGGAAATTTTGCGAACGGCCAATGAGAGTGAATTTTCTCTCTCCGGTATTCCATGACATCACTCGTCATATAAATATCAAAACTCGCCCTAAAACACCGGTCATTAGGTTATTAGGGTCAATTTGGTTATTATTCATACAATATAATATAATATTTCACCTGATCAGATATAATTTGATCCTGTGGGTCGTTCAGTTTGTGATTTTCTCTATTAGTTTACTTTTTCTCGATCATTCTGTACATTTAATATTGGGTAAAAAATATAGTTTAATTCTGTTATTTCGGTTATTATCGTGTGTTTTTGTGGATTTTGTGCTATTCGCTACCCTAATTGTTGGATCGCTAGAATAAGAAATCTCATAGTCCGTAAATGTTCTCCATGTGTGAAGCTAAGGGACCCGATGTGTTTGGAAAATAGACAAGGATTTTTTTTAGAAGTGATCTCACGTTTTATTATAAGTGTCTTGACTAATACCCTGTCGACCCCAAACGGGAATGGATATTTACCCCACATTCGTTCACCACCCACAGTTGACGTTTTGTTATACCGCACCTTTTGACTGTGCCAAAAATATGAAAGCTACACATGGATATTACCGCTACCTGATCAATGTAAATATCAAGGAGAATGAGACTAAGGAATTACCTCCATAGCCCTGGTGGTTGTGGTTCTCATGGCACCTGTTATGTCGAGGCAGGCTATTCTTTGAATCTAATCTAATTTTAGGTTAGCTGTGGTTTGTTATATTTTTGAATCCCAAACTACATCTCTCTAGGTAAGCATGGTTCTTATGATGGTCTTATAGATCCAGATCACGATCTTAGGTGAGTCCCCAAGTATGCTCTACGGTATCGTTCATCATATTATAATAAAGTGAATCATGAACAGTTCAAAGTAATTCATAGGATATAATAAATGTGGGCCACAAATTATATACGTACATTCATTCGATATTTATACATCAAGTCCCATTATTGATTGTCTAGTTGTCGAAATTTTTCATTGTAACAGATAGGGATAAAAAATTATTTAATTACTAATTAATCTTGACAATGGTAGCTGGAACGCTACCGAAACGTCGCAATAAAAAATATAAAAACAGTATTGTGGTTTGATTCCCAAAAAAATCAGAGAAAAAAAATAAGTAATGCCACAAGGAACGTACAGAAGATTTCAATATTAAAAAAATGTAAACCCAACTTATTTTCTTTTGCTTTTTCAATAAAGTTTCAAGGCTCTTAAATCCCAGGTAGATTTCCCCCCATTCCAGAATGATTCTTTCGCTTTTTGTTTGATGGTTTTATTTCGGTCGTAGAAAGTATTGTAAGAAACGTGACAAATTGAAAATTTCAACTCTGACAATTATTGTTAAATCCCCCAGAAGCAACATTTCACTCTTTATTTCACACAAACCAGTTGTTATTTCTCTACCTGCTTATTTTACATTTTATGGACAGATGCACCATGGGTATCTCTTCTGTTAAGCCATTCTCTCGCCCATAGTTTTTTCTTTTCCAGTTCTTCCAATAATATTTCACTAGATTCACTCACAAATTCCGGTATAAGATTTCGCGTCAATTCTTGTACGCCATCATAAGAGAACACAGAAGATGCCATTTTTAATACAACTCACTTAAACATTGGCTCGCTCACAACTGACGTCGTGTGGACAAGGGTCAACGGCAAGTCACCAGTACAGAAACTTGCCTCAGGTTACCTGGTCCAAGTAACCTGTCCTACTGGCCTCGTGTGAATGCGGCTTAAACACTACAAAGGTACGCAGTGGCTATTATCGTGAATACAAGCCAGTTCAACGGAGTTGTATCGCTAGATCCTGTCAGAGATCTTGCTAGTAGTTTGAACTGCTCACTGAGTTGTATTTTCAATAGTTTATTGTTCCTCGTGCTGTTTTCTGTTCCCAATTAATGTATCGACCCAAAAAAATTTTTTGTAAGGAAACACAAACAAGTAATTATGTTATTTTATTAAATATATTACACAAATTCACTACTAATAATATGTAAAACCAAAGGATAGGTTATGAAAAACGGGAGAAGTTGCAAATTAACTTGGGTTTGAGGGCTTTTCGTGATGACTGATCATTAACGTCTTTCAAAAAATACACAAGTTAAAATTATTGAGTTTCGTATGAGTGGCTTTTTCGATATTACGGGTCTATCTATGACTATGGCATGTCCGGTTATAGTCGATATTAAATTTGTGTTTTTAAATACACTGTATGTGGTAATAATTATTTAAAAATAATATACCGGGTATTTCGGAAGTTGAAAGGAGCGAAAAAAATAGAGTAAATTGATATCTTGGTTATAAAGTGTAGAAGACAAATTGAATACAGTTTGTTTGGAACGTCTAAAGTGATGTCCATCTACAATTATTGAGATTAGGTCCTTTTCGTGATGAAGCACCCTGTATTATTGTATCCAGAAAGGTACTGAATAAATAATAGTGTTTTATGGCAGCCTGATTTCGATTACTATGTTCTAATTCAAGAAACTCTACATTGTTGAAACAATATTATCTTACCAAAGTGCTTTCAACTTAAGAGTATCCTAATTTGAAGTAGTTTCTACTTTATTTCTCCACAATTCTCTGGAAATATATCTAGATTTTCAAATAGTTTGTTGATCATTTTTGGTTGGTTGTTATATGCTTTATCGGAAAATTTTGTTGGAATTTTAGGTAAATTATAAGTGTGACAAATTTTTAGAGTACTTTCTACCTTTCCGTGTCAGGCTGGTATGAATAGGTTTAATTTCCTCAGTTTTTTGTATAGCTTTTCCCATTAATTCTGTTTCTTTTTGGTTTTTTCTGTTATGCCATTCCATCCACTTCATACTTCTACTCTCAGTCGGCTTTTTTATTCCTTTCTTCATTCATTCATTGTTGTGCTCAACAACCTAGGAACTGTTGTTTGCCAATACCTGACTTATAGAACCTTTGGTTGGATGTACTTTTTGTGTACATTCATTCTGATATGAACCTTAGGTTCTCAACTGAGGCGGAACCTATTCCTAGTGGAGACAAGAGCTTTTTCATTAAGGAAGAAGCCACTAGAGTCTAGAAGTTGCAGTCGTATGCGCGAAGAAGCTGTACATAACAATATCGGGTAGTATCCTAAAGCTATACCGACTCTAGTGGCTTCTTCCTCAATGAAACGGAGTCTACCTAATTAGAAATTAAATATAATGAAATACTTCGAAAACACGACAATTTTTATGCAATCAAGCATGATTTGACGAAAATACGGTAACTTGTAATGACCTGTTTATTGGGCATGTGCACCTGGGCACCGCAAACAAACAAACGTACTTATATAAGTTGTTGCGTGCTTTTTAAAATACAGATATTGCTTTTCTCATGTCTCATTCATTTTGTGTGTTTTGCCAGTGATCCTGATAAAGTTGAAGAAGTCATTATAACTTTCTATCAATCGGTTGGAAAGTTGATGTAATGAAATTGTGAATTCCATAATGTCTGAAACTGGAAAGAATATTTCAAATATGGATTTACACAATCTACAACGGAATAAAGCCAAGAAGTATTATAGGCTCCAATAGCATTAGAATAAGATACATACTAATAAAAAGGACAAAGATTTATTCTTTTAGAGCTGGCTACATAAAACAATTTGAGCTTCTCACTCTTATAAATATCCAACAATTTCTCAACATTCAAATTTAAAATTTTTAATAGCTTTAATACCTGTTATCTTTAAATCATCATATTTCAAACCCAATGTTACTTTAACGTCTCTCTCACTAATTAATTCTCTTAGCATTGAGCATCCCCAATGAAGCCTTTCCGGTTTCAGAGGATTATCAAAGTTGTTTTAAGAGAAGTGGTGGAAATCCATCTGGACGGTGATGACGATAATCCCGTTACCCCATTAGCTGTATCAATAAATGTTCGGCAGAGATTTTAGATGACTAAGAGGTGAAATATTCATCAATAATATATCGTAGACATCAATTATTACAGTTTGAATAATTCGAGATTTGCCATTCAATTATTTGATTAGTCGATAAATTATACATAGTGGTGGACCTTTAATTAGATCATGCATTATTTCATACACTTCAAAGCGTCCTTGTCCATTTAAAAGATTATCAGGCTTGAGGGTCCATTCACAAGATTCTTCTTGGAGAAATCCTCAATTGAGAGGTCTAGTACGAGGAATTTATATCTTCGGTGAATTTTATTCGCTTTCGGTGATAATTAGTTGGGCTGTCTTTTCCTCTTACATGCATAACCGAAAAAAGGTTCATCTCTACATATGCTCAAGTGCATCTTTATAAGAATGTTAAAAAGAAAGTATAATTCCTAGAAATCGGAAAAACTGGAACATGCCACAAGATGGTATGATAAAAAAGTATAACTTTGATACGAAATTAAGCAACAAGAAGGAATGGGATGCACATACCTGACTTGGAAAGAGTGCCATTTAATGGTACACAGACGGCTCAAAGGCAAAAGAAAGAACTGGGATAAAAGTGTGGATGGACCAGGAACCAAACTCTCTGAAAGCTTGGGAAAAACCCCTAGTGAATGTCACTCTAAAATTCATACATACATACATGGTGGACCTTCGAATGTCTTCTAAATGCCCATGCCAATATAAGAAGGGTATTTGCCAAGATATTATTCAAGCACAAACAAAAAATAAACAGATTACAGTATAATCACTTCACTATTTTTGAGGTTATGAATTTTCAAGTAACATAAATGTACTAGCTGTGTACTCAACATCAAGTACTATCCAGTATTGTAAATGACAAATGTGCTAATTAGAGAAAATCTGTAACAGCTCAGTACTTAGAACAAGTGTCAGATGGCACTTGGCGCCTTTGAAATAATCAAAAGGAATTAACACATTTGAGCGCTACATCGGTATTGTACCATCAATGAGAGGAAATTTTATCGATTACGGATCTGTTACTGTTTACTATACAATAGGAGATTTATAAATTTTTATTATTAAATCCCCAAGGCATCAATACTTTTATATATTTGTTGATAAACATATCTATTCAATATTATAAAAATGATTCGTGAGTATTGTAGACTCAGTTTCACATAAAAAGAACACACAGAAGTCTAGAAGTTGCCATCGTATGCGTAGGCAACCGTAGACTGCAACTTCTAGACTTCTCGTGGGTTTTTCTTATGTGAAACGGAGTCTGTGCTGACTATAGTCAGTCCAGTCATTATCACTTTAATTTGCAGAAAAGTGTTCATCGAATAGATTCATTTATTGTGCTCCTATTATTTATTCCCAATGGTATCTAATATCGGTACAAAAGAAAGCAAGAAAACTGGAAGAAAAAAGACAATGAAATTGTACTTGGCCTGATTATTAATTTAATGTTATTTGGACCATGACTCATAATATCCAAGTAATCAATTTCACGCGCGAATTTACGAATCCCCTTGTCGACTAGTATACAAACAATAACGCTATTAAATTCAATGGTTTAATGTTCACTGTACTATGGTATAGACAACGTCGTCGTCCTTATAGTATGCGTTATATGCAGAAAGGTCCTTATCACCTCTACAAACCACTACGAATGACCATTCTTCTCTATCCTGCTCATAGTAGATGGAGTTTTATAGCTCCTACATCAAGTAGGTGTACTCTAATGGCACCCTTGATTATCATGGGTTGAAATTGACGGCAGACACCCTCTCTATAACCGAAAAGTTGTGACAGCCAAGGGACAATAACAATGAGTTCACACTTGATATCAGGTAGTTGACGAGCTTAAATTAAAGGGACGTATTAAAGCAAGAGCGTTTCTAATGAGGAATACACTGAGAGCTTTATTCATCTTTCTCATTTTCATTTAAAATTATTATTAAGAATATTAAGGGATTATAGAATGCATCCGCATCAAGTTATAGGAGTTGACAGCAACATATTTTGATCGATAGTTTGTTGAACTTTTTTTCTTAGAATGATTTACCAATTCTTCTGGAAGATATTGATATTGAAAACAGATTAGACATGCAGCAGATGTCCGAGTTTATTTATATATTGCATTTTCAGATAAGTGGATTGTACCTAGAAGTATTTTTCAATGGCCACGATTTTAGATTTAGACATACGAGAAAGAATAAAATATTTATTATATAAAAGATAGGATTCGGGAAGCAATTCGAGTTATTTCCCTCGTTGAAATTGAGACCAGTGTTAGTTCCACTCTAAAAAGACTGTATTTGTTCAAGGCAAATGATGGGAAGTATTTTGAGTACCTATTTAAAATAATTAGGTAGTTAGGTTAGGTTTGTGGTGAGTGGGTCTATAAGGCCCACCACTGCGACTTGCAAGAGTCTATTGCGGTTCACACGTATTCAGATTTCACCTAACAAATTCAGCTTCTTAACAAAGCCGATTAGTTGAATTTCAGGTCCGAGGCGAGAAAGAGACCCTGCTAAACATCAGATACCTGATTCGAGCCGCGGCGGGGCAGGCACAAATTATATGCTCTGCTGTTTCATCATATTCCAGACAAAGACGGCAAGTCAGATTTTCCGACAGTTCAAGTTTTAGCCTATGATGATTCAGATGACAGTGGCCTGTTTAAAGGCCTGTTAGACAACGTAGGTCTACACAGGGGAAATTTGGCTACCTACGCATTGAGCGGTAGAGGACAATGGACCAAGCGCCTCATACCTAATATTAGGAGGTGGGTGGAATGTAAGCACCGAGGTGGGAATTACTATGTGACCCAGATACTGTCTGGCCACGGATCATTCCGCACGTACACCAACAAGATCGGTAAGACAGACGATAGCTGCGTTTACTGCGATCAAACGGACGACTCTGAGCACACGATGTTCTCGTGTCATAGGTGGGATATACCTCGTTGTAGGTTAATGGAGGAAATGGGCCCGGTAAACGCTGATAACCTAGTGACCAAAATGACCGAAAAATCGTCTAACTGGACCACTGCGTGCGAGGTCATAAAAGAGATACTGAAATTAAAAGAGATGGAAGAGCACGCTAGACAGGGGAGATAAAACGCGGTAGTATCTAAGACCAGGCAGTACTCCGAAGGAATGGTCCAGAAGCCAGTGCCAGAGTATTGCAGGCGGCGAGTAGAGGAGGTGGTTTTAGTGGGTAAACCGGACCTGCACAAACGAACCGGGAGTCCCACACTATCTACGAAGGGTATAACTTGTAGTAGATGTACATAAAGTATTTCCACCTGTCAAAAAAAAAAGACAACGTAGGTCATGCCTGCTATGGTCTAATATTTGTTTGAAGACATACTTCGAAGGATGTATAAAAGCCTTCGAATGAACCAATCCTGGTGCATTATGCCAAAAGTCTAAAGCTCTTCTTGCTGTCCAGGTATTTAGTTTTTGTTTGGCAAAACTTATTTCGATGCCAATAGTAGGTTCTGGTCCGATAGAAACACGTGCGTCACCCTTCCTTGCAAGAGAGTCTTCTTCTATTGGGAAGAGTCCTTTTTGGCAGTCTGGAACCAATTTCGACGTTACACGGTGAGAGCTAAGTGCTTTGAAAGCCGCTTGATTGTCCGAGAAATTTTTTATTGTTCTATTCATCAGATTGGCATGCTCCAATCTCTCATAAAAGAATGACGTACATTTTTGCCTGAAATACGGTTGCATAGGATCCTAGAGAGGTTGAAATTTCTGTCCTAGGTCTGCGCCCGTATACACCTGCACCAGAGCCTGTGGGTGGTCTTGAGCCGTCTGTGTAACAACAGCTGTCTGCTCTTGATAGTTTATCCTTACGGAGGACCCATTCATCTCTATTTGGAATTAGGACAGTATAAGGCAGGTCGTAGTTTACTGTTGGAGGCATTATGTCAGTGGTCAGAATATTGTGACTTTCAGTTTCCACTAGCATTCTGCTTCGTTCTGTATAAGCCTGATTTGTGCATTTAGAAATATGCGCAATTCTGTATGTTGTCCATCTAGTCACTCTTTCCAAAAATATATGGAGAGGATGTAGGTCCAGGAGGATTTCCATGGCTGCTGACGGTGTGACGCTGATAGCACCAGTAATTGCAAGACAAGCCTGTCTCTGTAAACCAGAGATCTTTGCTTGGACCGTTCGCTGTGAAGCTTTTGGCCACCAGTCATTGGTCTAACGATCATCACATATATCCAATAGATTTGTTTGGCTCCCAAGCCCCAAGATTTTTCACAGATCCTGCGATTTGTCCACAAGGATAATCTGGCCTTATGGATAACTTTTAGGTAGTAGGTTGGGTAGGTTAGGTAGTAGGAGCGTTTTGTAAATTTCTGTTATTAGTAGCTCCCTTCGTTTTGTTCCATTATGTAATGTTAATATTTTCCCGATGTCTTTCTATTTGTTATTTCATTTTAATAACAATTACTGGGTCAGCCAACAATCATCAACAATATATTTGGAATGACAAGACATATATCAGCTCGCGGTTTTGACATTCCCTTCCAATTATTATTAAATAAAATAAATTATAAGTTTGTGGAAATACTCGTGATTTAATTTTTTTGCATAAAGTTGGAAGCTTTTTACAGTAATATGTTAAACGTATATACCACCCGATTTCGTCGGGCAAATTTCCACCTTCCGCTTGCACGCTGATTATTTTGTGAGTCTGCACTTCAACTTTATGTCATATCAGAAGTGAACTGGATGGAAATAAACTTGAGCCTGCAATATTTTTGGCTTAAAGAGAGCTTTAGAAGCAATACATTGGTTCACTATATATGCTCAAAACGCTATGAAATAATTGTAAAAGTTTTAGACTACCTGCAGAATCGCAATTGAAAACTCTCTTTCAACAATCTTGTATCTCCAGAGATATAAATAATGCTATCGATTTGCCACAGAGTAGTGTACTGGGACACCGTTTGCTTTTATTTCTTATTCTAATGGTATTGAACATTTTTTGAGGTGCGGCTTAATTGGTTTATTTGCAGACGATCAATACAATGCCGAGTACAATGTTAATACTTGTAGTGATACTAGGTTGGAGAAAAATAAAATTGTCAATAACTATTTAAATTCGAATAAGCTGAAACCAAACGTCTTCAAATCTCATTTTGTTGAAATACGACATCCAATTTATACTTATACTTATTACAAAGGTCCGTAAATGCTTTCCACACAAACTTTTTACTGTAAACAGTTTTTTATTTTGGTAATTTCATTAATATTCTCGTCAGTATTATGACCAAGTCCTGACATTTTGGAAAATTAAATATTTAAAACGTCAAAACCGAATAGAATGGAAACATGGCTTCTGTATAATGTTGTTCTGATTGCTTGTGTTCAATCAAATGACCTCAAAATAACAGTTTTTTTGGAAAAAGTACCTCTTATAACTAAAACACGTGTGTGGCTCATAATTGTTCACAATTTCTCCACACTCATGGATCCCAAGGTCACCTGGAGCGCTATTCTGTACGCGGCATTGACAGTCGTCGGTATTGGTATGTTAACAACAGCCATCGGTTGCGCGGCCGACGGGACAAATATAACGCTATTCTGTATGCCACGGTTTTCGACGCTCGGAATTGCAACCAAAAATTATCGGCATAGAAGTGACGTCACTCGATTCGGTACCTACATGTGGCCAATGAGCGAAGAGGGAAACTGTCAAATTTGTAAACAAACAAAAGTGCACGTTGAAGGTTAGAGGTTATATTTTGGTTTCGTTGGAAGGTAGGGTCATATAATTAGATAGTGACATATCTTTTATCTGTTAGCATGAACGATACAATTCATGTTTATATTTTTATTAACAATAACAACCTCAAAAACTCGAAATTTAGAGACAACTAGTATTGAAGAACTGATCTGGCGTTAACATATATCTCTTTTTTTTCAAGTCTCTAAGATAGGATAAGTAATAATAATAATAATAATAACGTTTATTCATAAATTTAACAAATACAGTGATAAAATACAAATAAATAAAATTGAATAAACATCTAGACATCCACAGAAGTATTGTACATACTTGTATGTGGTGAATATAGGCTGGTGTGTCAAAATTTAAAAGAAGAAAAAACAAAAAATGCAGTTAAAAAACAATATAAATCCATTTTTACATGATTGTATTTCAGACATACATTTCGTATATGAGTTTACTCTTTTCTTTTTTTGATTCAGCATTCTATCATTTTGTATATTTTTGTTTTGTCTGTTTCTTTAATGAATGTTACTAGTTGGGTTTTGAAGCGTTTGAAAGAAGTTTCATCGATAATTCTCTGTGGTAGTTGCCTGAATAATTTGGGTGCTAGGTAGGAGTAACTTTTTTGACCTATTGTTTTAAGAGCTGTTGGTATACAGTATTGATTATTCGATCTTGTCGCGTATCTATGATTGTGAGTGGTAAGTTTGTATTTATTTTTATATTGATGGCATCCTATCTGAATAATGTATAATTGTCTAACATTTAATATTTGTGTTTCAGTATAGAGTAGTGAGCTTGAATATCTTGTAGTGAGAATCATTCGGAGGAATCGCCTTTGAGACACTTCGAGGGCATTTAGATAGCTCCTTGAAACTCCTCCCCAGCCAATAATGCCATAATTGAGGTGTGACTCAACCAAACTCTGGTACAGTATTTTTTCACATTTAAAGCTCAAAAATTGGCTTACTTGCTTAAATCGAAATAGGGTACTCCGAAGCTTTTTAGTTAAATATTCCATATGATGGTTCCATCGTAAGTGATTGTCAATATAAATACCCAAGTATTTAATTCTTTTTGCAGGTTTTATTGAGAAATCTTGTTGGATATTAAGATTGTATTTTGGCAGAGACGTTTCATGACTACTGAAGGGTAAATATACAGTTTTATCAAAATTTATTGAGAGTAATCTGCTGTCGAACCAGTCTTTGAGCTTTCCAAGATAATTTTCAATATTTAGTTTGAGATTATACCAGTCATCATGTTTGTAAAAAAATCACAGTATCGTCCGCGAAGCTGATTATTTTTCCAATTGTTTCCTGTTCAAATGGATTATTCAAGTAAATTACGAATAGCACCGGCTCCAATACTGTTCCTTGAGGTACAGATATTAATTATTTCAATGGATTTTCTTGTTCTATCAAAACTTAGCGTTATCAGAGGGATCATTTGATTCAGTTCATGGAGAGCCATTCAAATTTTGCTGAAAGAAAATTTTGTGGAAAAGATGGGAAGGACTTATAAAACACTAGATTAGACCCTATACACAATATAGTTACTCTTAAAATATTGAAAGTTCACTTGAATAATCCGCAATTCCAGCCAAACATCTACAAATAATGAAAATTTCCTTTCAACGGAAATCGATAACGGTTACCGTGGGGTTCATGAGATCACGGTAGACATACCGATTCTCATCGACTCGAATTCGCGATATCGGTCGGTGAAAAAATATACAGAATGCCGCACATGCGACTTACCGATACCGATTTCTCTCCGAAACTAGTTACAGAATAGCGCTCCTGAACATAATTATTTGTGAGGATATAAAATCACTCATTCACACAACTCTGATCTTGAATGTGAAAGATTTTCAAGATTGCCACTTACGAACGAAACTATAATCATGGATAACCCGCTGTATTTTCGTCTTTTCACTCAACGATTATACGTAATAGTCCTGAGTTTTTCGAACTTTTCAGCAATCCATTAGATGTCGAGCGAATGCTTGTATTTCGGTACACATTTTGAACATCTGCTCTGAAATGTACTTACTACATTTATTGAATTTACTTTTCGACTCTCACTTTGTGGAATCTACTTCTATTTCTATTTTAAATGAAACTCTAAATCTAGAGTTGTTTATCATTGAAGTGAAATTAATTAGAAACTTTTAGTTCCATTCAAAATAGAAATGACAAACTACCCACAACACTATATCAGATTACTTTAAGATGGATAAATATGTCAAGATGAAAAGTGCAGATTTTTTCAAATTTAAATTAAAGTGTCTCTGCTAGTAGTAATTTTAGTATAAGTGTGATTAGTGATGTTACTCAGTTTGATATAAATTGCAGTCTTTAAGGGAACAAATTAAAGCTCCAACCTGAGCATTCAGTATTTTTTTGGATAGTGAAGTTGATGGACGTGGTTGACGACTAATTCCAGCATCTTTTAATAATCATGATTCATGCTTCTTCGAGTATAATGACGTATATTATTCATCAGTTAATAATAGGTGAATAGCAGGTCACATGACTCGGATACTTAGGGGTCTATTCTGTAAGTATGTACGATGCCGTTGATGAACGAATATCGTTTACGAACGATAAATGTTATTCTGTATCCTAAATGCTAACGAATTCCACGTTATAAATCGCCGTTCATGAACGACAGCCAGAAACGTCACTTTGGCAATAAAAATTAGTCTAATTTTGTGATAAGATCAATTATTTCGTTGAAAATCATGGAAATTGATAGTTATTTGATATTCAAAAATAAATATCTATTTTTTCTTACATATTGAAGGGATATTTTCAAGAAAGTAGTAACCTCAACTCATTAACATATAAACGTCAATGCCTCAGCTAAGCTTTTCCTTTATATAACCATAACAAAGAGCCATAACATCAAATTGCAGTTGGAAGTTGAACAACATTGTCACATTGCTAACTATTTCAAAGTTGGTAAAAATATTGTAACGTTTATTCTAATTTATATTTACAATTAATTTATATTTACAGATTTATATTCAAATACAGTCCTTATTTAATAATTTATATATCACACTAAACACACACTAACTATAATTTATATGAAAGTCACTTTATCGATGCGCGATTGCTTTCTTTCAGTATCAACACTAACTGACTAACTAACTCCGCTGCGATGCTCGTCGCCTATTTATATTCACACGTATGTTTTTCTAGTAACATCTCGAACTCGAAGTTTTGGTGGATGCGCCGGGTTTTTCTAGATGTTACGTGTTCTAGATCATTCTTGAAAATTCGGCGGAGGAGCCATAGTCGTCTCATATGGGAATTTTACTGGGGGCACTAATTGAGCACATTAATGCAGCAGCTCGCGTAACATTGCCCCCTCCTTAAGAGACAGTTCCTCCTGGAACTAACTAGGAAACGGAAACGAGATGACTGTATCGGCAACTGGTTCCCTTGTTACATCTTCCAGTTGCATGGAAGTAACATGCGACCGTCTTCTCTGTTGGCTGTGTCTCCCGTGCTTGGCCGCAGACTAGTACCTGCACTTCGGTGTCTCGGAAGATTACTTCTACCATGTTACGGATTATTCGCCAATCTAAATGCCTACATTCAATCTTGGGCATGGCTAGCCTATGCACGTCCAATTCAAGCACATGCTCCCTCAAGCTTCGTAATGCTTTCCAGACATCCTCGTACGTTGGTCTTTCGTCGAAGGTGTTTCTCGTCACTAGGTGGAAATTGTAGCGGGAGCCATCTTGCAGCTTCAGAGCTTTACCTGGTACTGGTAACTGGTCTTGCAAACGTCGGGCGCCACTCTTCTTTATGAACAGAGATGCCAGTCCGCGTGCATCGGTTACGCTGGCAGGGATGTTTATTGCCAGTGAATATTCCTCTGGAACGGTAAGCATGTCTTGTCGTCTCTTAGTGGTGACGCCGAATCTTGCTTTTCCGGTACCACCATAAGCACCCATGAACTCTTCAAAAGCAGGATCGGCTACTTCCTGAAGCTGGTTTACTTCTTCATCGTGGTCACCCTCGAATGGCGCTAATCGGTTACGGTGTACCACCTTTGGCTTTCCGTTTGGGATCTTGCTGATACGATAGATGACATCGTTGATTCGTTTCTTCACGATGTACGGGCCGTCCCAAGCTTTCTGCAACTTTGGAGAAAAACCCTTTTGTCTTCTTGGGTTATGCAGCCAGACTTTGTCTCCTTCGTGGAAACCTCCTTCTGTAGCTTGCGTATCGTACCTTTTCTTCATCCTATCGCTAGCGATCTGGAGATTCGATCGAACCAGCTCGTGTACGTCGTCCATTCTTTTTCTCAGCTGGGTCACGTAATCTTCACCAGCTATGTCTTCTCCGGGTCGGCATCCAAATTCAAGGTCGCAGGGTAATCTCATTTCGCGTCCGAACAGAACTTTTGCTGGTGTTTGGCCGGTAGACTCATTGATGGCGGATCTGTAGGCCATCGCAAATAGCGAGAGATATTGGTCCCAATCTCGCTGATGGTTAGATACTACTTTAGACAGGTATTTGCCAAGAGTTCTGTTCATTCGCTCTACCATTCCGTCCGACTGTGGATGCAAAGCCGTAGTTCTCGTTTTCTTCATGCCGAGCTTTTCACAAACTTCCTGGAACAGCTGGCTTTCGAAGTTTCTGCCCTGGTCGCTATGTATTTCCAGGGGCACTCCATATCGGCAAATGAACTCATTCAAAAGCACATCGGCAACAGTTGCGGCTTCTTGGTTTGGAATGGCATACGCTTCTACCCATTTTGTGAAATAATCCATCACCACCAAAATGTACCTGCTGCCATTTGCTGTCGGTGGAAAAGGTCCGGCAATGTCCAGGGCAATGCGTTCAAAAGGGCTTCCGACATTGTACTGCTTCATAGGAGCCTTTCTTCTTCCTTGTGGTCCATTGGTCGTAGCACAGGTAGTGCACTTCTTACACCAGTCCTTCACATCTTCGGAACTGTGCATCCAATAAAACCGTTCTCGCACTTTCTGGAGGGTCTTCTTCACACCTAGATGTCCTCCTGACGGACTGTCGTGTAATTTCCGCAGTACTGCTGCTACCCTTGTTCTTGGAATTACCAACTGTCTTCTACTTTCGGAACCTTCATCGTTCTCGATTACTCGCTGTAGCAAACCGTTTTCCAGAACCAGCGAGTCCCACTGGGCCCAATACGATTTCATCGTTGGCGAGTACCTTGAAATCTCCTGCCAAGTAGGTCGACAGTTTTCCTTTTTCCAATGTCGGATTTTCTTCAAGTCGGGATCGTTCTCTTGTTCCTCTTCCAACTTTTCCGGTGTCCATTCGTCGCTGGTCACCGTGGTTCTCCGAATGGCAGCTTCCTTAGCTTCTGTTTTGGTGCAGTGAGAGCACTCTGCTGGGCATGGTCTTCTAGAGAGTGAGTCTGCATTTCTGTGGCTTATTCCGGCTCTATGCTCAATGGTGAAATTATATTCTTGGAGCCGCTCGATCCATCTGGCGATTTGACCTTCAGGGTTCTTAAATTGCATAAGCCACTTAAGTGCGGCATGATCGGTTCTAATCACAAATTCTTTTCCATACAGATACTGATAGAAGTGCTCCACGGACTTCACTACTGCTAGGAGCTCTCTTCTTGTGACGCAGTAGTTTTGTTCTGGTTTGGAAAGAACTTTACTAAAATATCCCAGAACTTTCTCTTGTCCTCCTTGAACCTGTGATAGCACTCCTCCAATTCCAACATTGCTAGCATCAGTATCTAGTATAAATTCTCCCTCTGGTAGTGGATAGCCGAGTATAGGTGCAGTAGTCAAGTGATTTTTCAAGGTTTCGAACGAAGTTTGACAGTCTTCGTCCCAGCGAAACCCCTTGCTTCCTCTGTAAGTCGTGTCAAGGGTTTAGCGATATCTGCAAACTTCTTTATAAATCGCCTGTAGTATGTACAGAGTCCAAGGAAGCTTCTAACTTGGTGCTTGTCGGTGGGTCTTGGCCACTTTCGTACGGTAGCAGCTTTTTCTTCGTCTACAGCTACACCATCCTTGCTGACTACATGGCCTAGATAATTGACTTTGTTTTGAAATAGTTGACATTTCTTGGGGTTGAGCATCAGTTGGGCAGCTTGCAACCTTTTGAAGACACCTTCCAAATTCTTTCGATGTTCTTCGAACGTCCTTCCCAAGACTATGATGTCATCGAGGTACACTAAGCATGTCTTCCAGGACAACCCTCGCAATACGTTTTCCATCAGTCTTTCGAACGTGGCGGGGGCATTGCACAGCCCAAATGGCATAACGGTGAAATGCCATAGTCCAGATCCGGTGGTAAACGCTGTCTTTTCTTTATCGGCTGGATCCATTTCTACCTGCCAATATCCAGACTTCAGGTCCAAGGTAGAAAACAATTTGCTACCGGCCAGCGTATCCAGAGTATCGTCGATTCTCGGTAGAGGATAGCTATCTTTCTTTGTAACATTGTTCAATTGCCGGTAGTCCACGCAAAACCTCGTGGTTCCATCCTTCTTCTTCACCAGAACTACCGGAGAGACCCAAGGGCTGGTAGAAGGTTCTATCACCTTGTCCTCTTCCATCTCGCGAACAATTCTCTCCGCTTCCTCTCTTTTGGCCTGTGGTAGCCGTCGAGCCGATTGTCTTATCGGTTTAGCGTCGCCGGTGTCAATTTTGTGTTTGACAGCAGATGTTCTTCCTGTCTTTCCTCCTTTTGGTACAAAAAGAGATCGGTATTGTAGCAAGAGTTCTCTGATTTTTTTCTTCTCTTGCAGGCTAAGGGATTGTCCAGCCACTGCTATCATTTGTTCAAATTTATTGTTGGCATCATTGGAAGTTGTTGTTTGATGAATTATTGACGTCACTGGTACGCAAGTTCCAATTTTGGTCTCCTTCTTTATAGTTATGGGATGGTCATTTACATTTATAATGCGTACAGGTATTTCTTCGGCAGCCATGACTAACCCTTTTCCTATCAGGATTCCTCGACCAACCTCTTTATCATGATTCCATGGTTCCATCATGACCGGTGTTCCTTCTTCGACGGTTCCTTGTAGCCTTGCCACAGTGAAAAATTCACTCCTTGCGGGTACAACTGTATCCTCCTGTACGGCTACCTGAACAGTCTTATCCTCGTGTGGGTGAAGGAATACTTCCTCAGAACCTACTCTAATCACTCGGTTCTTGAAATCTAGCTGGAAGCCATGTAGGTTCATAATGTCCATTCCGAGTATTATGTCCTCTTCGATATCAGCGACAACGACAGTGTGGGTGAACTTCTCTGCGCCAATTCCCAATTGCACCGGTAGTTCTCCATGGACATTGGCGCTTTCACCTGTGGCAGTCCTGAGTCGCAGTCTCGTCGGTAAAAGTCTTTTCCGGGTGTTGACAGTCTCGGGGCGAATAATAGTCCTCGTTGCTCCAGTGTCCACCAATAGTGTATACTTCCTACCATTAACTTCACCATCCACGTATACACTATCATTGCGACATTTCAGAGAGGCTATTAGAATGAGAGGGTCTTTGGAAGGTCTTTGGGTCGAAGCTGCCCTCTGAAGGTCGACCCTTCCTAGTTTTCCTGCTGGGCGTCTTTGTTTGTAGCAGTTCTCGGTCGCTTGCACGAACTGCGTACATGTCCCATTTCTCCACAATTCCAGCATCTTACAGCTTTCGATTTTCCATGTGAGATGCTTTTCATCATGTTGACAATCTGGTCAAGCTTGTTCTCCACTTCTTCGTCTGCTACAGCCCTCACCTTGCCGTATACTCCGGAAGCCTGTGTAGCTGCTTCGTACTCCAAGGCTGCAGAGAGTACGTCAACCAGTGTCTTATGCCGAGCCAAGCGTAGGGTTCTCTGCATTTCATGGTCACGAACTCCGTCGATGAATGTCTGTACCCCTAAACATTCCATGACATTCTCCGGTGCCGATGGATAGGCAAACCGCACCAACCTCGCAATGTCTGCTTCGAATTCCTGCAGAGTTTCGTCGCGTTTTTGTTTGCGGTTTTTCAGCTGCGACTGGTACAGATGCTCCAAGTGTTCCAGGCCATATCTCATGTTCAATCGCTTTTTGAGTTGTTCAAAATCTTCGGTCTCTTCCACTGGAATGGTCTGGAGGATATCCATGGCGTCTCCTCTAAGGGCAAGAGTTAAATTCAACGCTTTTTCTTTCTCACTCCAGTTGTTTGCCTTTGATGCCGCCTCGAATTGCTTAAGATAGTTCGGCCATGACGTTTTACCATCGAATGTTGGCAGTTTCACTCGGCTGTTAATATCGTTTTCCCTTTTCGGTTTCAACTCTACTTTCTCTGCCAGTTCGTCGTTGTTCGGGGCTTGCCTAGTTGTAATATCCGGGTGATGACTAGTCTTCCTTTCGATTTCTTTGAATTTTTGTTCCATTTCTTGCCCCATTCTTTTAATCTTTTCTTCCACTGCAGAAATTTTATTTTTTATATCCGTCGAAATTTTATTCTCCATGTCCGACATTTTATTTTCGACTTCAGCGGCAATGTCATTTTTCATTGACAAAATATTGGCAGAAATATCGTCCTTCATAGCATAGATCTTCTCGTCCATATTAGCAGAAATATCGTCCTTCATTGTAGAAATCTCATTCTTCATGGTAGAAATCTTCTCGTCCATGGAGGTAATGTTAGCA
Organism: Galerucella calmariensis; assembly: GCA_910591675.1. Lineage (NCBI taxonomy): Eukaryota > Metazoa > Arthropoda > Insecta > Coleoptera > Chrysomelidae > Galerucella > Galerucella calmariensis. Next base: position 41,464 of record CAJUYG010001537.1, read on the forward strand.
GAAATGTCGTTCTTCATGGTAGAAATCTTCTCGTCCATAGAGGAAATGTTAGCAGAAATTGACGAGATTAGGGTGGAGGAGTCGTCATTGAATAAGAATGTTTCTGGATCCAAGTCTTCACTTTCCAGTGCTATTTTCAGTCTTTCAACTAACTCACTCTTCTTTCCGGACGTTTCCAACTCGCGATTTTCTAATTCTGCTTTTAGTTCCGTCACTTTCAGGTCACATAGTCTCTTAGCCATTTTTACGTAACTATTTATTTATATTATCCCACTTCTGACACCAATGTAACGTTTATTCTAATTTATATTTACAATTAATATATTTACAGATTTATATTCAAATACAGTCCTTATTTAATAATTTATATATCACACTAAACACACACTAACTATAATTTATATGAAAGTCACTTTATCGATGCGCGATTGCTTTCTTTCAGTATCAACACTAACTGACTAACTAACTCCGCTGCGATGCTCGTCGCCTATTTATATTCACACGTATGTTTTTCTAGTAACATCTCGAACTCGAAGTTTTGGTGGATGCGCCGGGTTTTTCTAGATGTTACGTGTTCTAGATCATTCTTGAAAATTCGGCGGAGGAGCCATAGTCGTCTCATATGGGAATTTTACTGGGGGCACTAATTGAGCACATTAATGCAGCAGCTCGCGTAACAATATTGACATGAAAAACGTGAGAAAACATCACAGTCCTCCATTATTTACATTTAGAGGTTTGTGCAATATATGAAATAACATAGTAGTGTAGATTTGGAAACATTAACGGATATGTATTTATATTGAATGGATATTATCTACGATCTTCATCACTTAATTATAATGTCATTTAAAAATCTGACAACACTGTGATATTTTGCTCTACTACCCATTTGAAAACGTCCAACTTTCGTTAACATAAGAAAGTGGTCAACGAAAAAGATACAGAATAACGTTCCAAAATTTTTCGTTCATACTCCAATCGTTTGTAAACGAAACCCTTGCTGAACGAAATATTACAGAATAGACAGCTTATAATGTATATTGAAGGTTACTTTTATACAAATATCACAATATGATTATTACCGCTACCAGGATTCGGACCCTATGCCTACAATTCTCCATTTCACGCAGTCTGGTGGCCATTTTTAACATTCAATAAAACAAAATTTTCATCAAATCTTCATATTTTTCGCTTCAACTTATGGCGTCCTATTAAAAAAGCTATACTCCATGCTGTCTCGCTTAGACTAAACACCCAGTATATCTGAAAATATTTTTTTTTGTATTTTTATTCTAAGTAAGTTATTGCCTCCCTGTATTTATTCATAGTATAATAAACATTTGTCAAATATTTGAAATAGTAAAAAAATAATATGGATGTTGGAAATTAATAGACTCCAACATAATTCGTGGCCATGATCTGAAAGCGTTTTTCTTTTTTATAAACCTCTTCGGCAAAAATGTCTCTCTTTTATGGACATATTTCCAAGTACTTATGTGAAGCGAAGGCAAAAAACAAGTGATGGGATTGAATGATTAAGGTCACTTCCGCAAGAGGGAGGAAAATATTATAGTCGAAATGTTAGGGAACTTTCTGAAGCTGAGTGATTAGAGCGGCTATCGGACAAACATGTTTTTGTATTAAAAGCCATTCAAAATATGTATCTTGGAAAAAATTAATCTAATTGATAACTACAAGAAGGCGTTTCCAAAAAATAATAGTTTATCATTCATCACGAATAAAATGATATAAAGGTAATTCATTAGTGCGGTAAAGTCCAATATCTTGTAAAGTTACATTTTTTAAATGGGACACCCTGTTTTCTACTTGAATTTTTTTTGACTTCTTCATTGCAATGATATAAGTTTGTACGCTCCTGTTCTATCGTAACACTTATATTATAGCCCAAGCATTAAGACATAACTTACTTTCATATAGATGAAATGTTAGGTTCTCAGTAGCATCTCGTGTGCTTTGAATACCAGAGCGTTTGTGGAGTTAGCCTAATAGCACCCGGGCAGGTATCAGGTGAGAAAGGTAACTAAATATAAGAGTACTTTACTGAAAATTGTATGTGTGATTTTTATATATGTTTTTTAGAATAATATTCTAAAGTAGTATTATAAGTGTCAGGGACTTTCCATGGACCAAAACTTTTGTCAGACGCTCTAAAGCGTGCCTTTTACTCTGTTCAATCCCACGGTTATACATACATAGACTCTCCTTTCATTACCACATTGCCCTATTTCCAAAAACCAGGCATCTTTGTTTCCCCGAACCCCTAACTTATCATATCATCATGTTTTTAACTTTGACCATTTGTATATCTGTTACAGGAGCTGAGATAAAACAGAACTCGGTTCCAAGTGTGGTGACATGGATATTCAGAAATATGGAATATAACAGAGACGTGACATATGAAATATAACAGAGACGCAACAGTTCCGGTAAGTACCTAGTTGTTTCTCATAAGTTAAGCGACAATTGGCTCGAGATAAACTCTTTCAAGCTAAGCAAGTGATAAAAATAGCATACTTGTATTGATTACATCTCATTAAATATTTTACTGGAGTCTGTACGTATAACAAAATTCGCAAGAACACTATAACAATCAAAATTTCAACTCGAGATTCAGTTTTTGTTGAATAATATTATCAGCACGCTGCGTTTAAAGCTTTTTAAATTACTCAAATGTTGATTTAATTGTTTCCCGGAATAGTAAGAGTCTCATAATAACTGCAACAGGAGGCTTAATAATGCAAAAGTTTCAAGACATCAGAATAATAGAAAGAAGAATGTTTTTCAAGAAAGAATAAATAATTAGAAAGCTTAATGTATTGAGAATTATTTTAGATACTTGTGCAGTAAAATTGATACCCACTGTTGATTACAGACCGTACATCACATAACATTTTTTTTCACTACTAGCTGTGGAGTTGACGATTCTTCTTCTAGCCAACTGAGAAGTTCAATTTCTCTATTAGTGGTTGATAATTATTTCCATTATTAACCTAGGTCAATAATGGACAAATTCAAATATTTTGAGAATTCAGGGATAGTAGTCCAACAAAAACTTGTGCAACATAATTTTGTATACCCAGGAGTGCGTTCATAAACGTTACAGCGTACACATTTCTCAGACTTTTTTGACAACCATCATTCATAAATGAAATTTTTGTTACTCTGTGACTACTTTCCTAGCGTTCATAAATATACTTTGACATTTCCAATGTACACATTTCTAGACTGCGGTATGGAGCGTAGTAATATTTTATAGAGTTTGCGCTCTTCAAAAATGTGAAATAAGACCTAGTTTTTGTAACTGGTTACTTAGAAACAAGAAAGTACAAATACAAAATTTTTAAAAGAAAGAAACCGTTCCAATACAATCTCTAAATAATTTTCTATTCGTTATAGCGCAACTTTTTTTCCAAGAGAAAATATAAAATAAAATCTCTTCTTCGTCGTCACTATCGCTCTCGTCGTGAATATCATCAAATAAATGATATTTTGCACCTAATGCAGCTGTCAATAATACAATTTTCTTTGGTTTTGGTTCATCATAGTCGATATAAAAGCACAAAGTGGAATGAAATAACATTAACAAAGTTGTGGAAACGAACAGCAACAACGAAACTTACAAATTTTATAGCACGACGAGATGTCTGATTAAATTTGACAGTTATGTTACCATAATGCGTTCATAAATCACGGGTTACAATGTGCTCCATTTCAAATGTCAACCAATTCCATTACAGAGTAAAGTGTTACTTTGTACATTCGTTTATGAACGCACCCCAGGAGATTGTCTTTAACAGGTTAAGCGCCAAGCTGCTTTTTGTAAAACTTTCCTCCAGGCCAAGATATTTTTATTATTTTATACTCATCATTTTAGGTTGCTTATTCCTATAATTTTTTATTTCGTGTTTTTTTTCACCCAGAAAGGCAAAAACAAGATAGGACACCGGTGTGTCCGCCGTGGCCCATGAAAACAGAGCGGTCACCGGTGTCCGCCTTGGCCCACAACAACTGCACTATATCGGTTACTGGTGTCCGCTATGGCCTGGATAAGAATAAAGTCATAACTTATTGCATCCAATGGCAAGGAAACCCTAGGTTTTGTTTAGAATGTTTCAATGCATTTCACAGAAAGCGCTAAGTACTAAGTAAAATGTATTTCCTAGAAATATTCTGTTCTGTTTTTTTTAACATATTACCAGATTTTTTTTCACTTTCACTTTTTGTTATGGTTGTTCTTACATTTTTGAATAAAACTGTAGTTTATGACCACTTTTACGTTCAAATAAACAGTTGTTCCGATATTTTCAACATTTATTAAAAAAAAACGCATAGTAACTTTGACAATCTTCCTACAAATATCCTGAAATCTGCGTTTAGTAGTGCAAGGCCAGGGCGGACACGTTACCATGCTAAAGTGGATGGAAGCGTATCCGCTTGACCTGGCGAAACCGATAAAATTTTCTAAATCGGGCGGTCACCTGTGTCCGCCATGGCCTGGCAAGAATATCTCGCATCGGACATCGGTGTCCGCTATGGCGCTTAACCTGTTAACATATTTGCTGATTGAAATTACCTATCAAGATAAAATATTGAAAATGACTGATGACGTAACGAGTACGTTCATAATATATCGTAAACTCGAGTGTACTTGTCAGTCAGACGACGAAGTAAACGCTTCTCGTGGTGCGTTTGTGAATTATTATCAATTTTTGTCTTAAATTTGGCTAGTAGTGGAAAAAATTGTATAAATATACACCATGGTGTTGAAGACATTTATAAACCTCGCACCTTATTCCGCTTGTGGCAAAGCCACGCGCTAATTAATCTTGGTGCTCGGTCAATAATAATAGCCTTATTCACCACCTTGGTGTATAATATTGGTATATTATTAGTATGCTATACACCAAGGTGGTGGAGACTATTATTATTGACCGGGCACCAAGATTATTTCGCGAGTGGGCTTTGCACCGATTGAAAATGATTCACAAACGCACCACGAGAAGCGTTCACCCCGTCGTCTGACTGACAAGTACACTGTCTGTTTTCGATATATTATGAACGTACTCGTTAAGTCATCAGTCATTTTTGGTTGAACGCGAATTTTGAACTAATGGCGTTCTTATTCAAATAATTTTATCTTGATAGGTTATTTCAAGCAGCAAATATGTCAAAGACAATCTCCTGGGTTTACAAAATTAGGTTAAACAAGTTTTTGTCTAGCAAATATCTCTGGATTCTCGAAATGTTTAAATTAGTCCATTATTGACCTAGGTTAATAATAGAAAAAATGATTAACTACTAATAGAGAAATTCAACTTCTCAGTTGGCTAGAAGTAGCAATAATTGACTACACAGCTAGTAGTAGAAAAAAGATTTTCCTATAAAGGAGAGATGAATAAAGGCATAGGTACAAGAATTTTGAGTTTGATATTGTGAGAATACACCGTAGTACTATTTATACGATATCGACCGACACAGGCTTATATTCGTGAAATAAGGTTTACCTATGTGTCCTGGAATACCAGAATATACCTAATCAAATAAAGTTGCGTATAATTAGCTAACTAGTTTTGGAACCGGTATAATAAATATGACCACTAAACTAGAACAGACTAATTAAATAACCCTGTAGAAGCGGCGGCACATTTCTGAAATATAATTTCATACAAAGATGGAAAGTTTGTTCTTCGCATCTCGTGAACCAATTTATTTCCGGAATTCATCGCAATACGAGATTTCTATTGTAAAATGTAATATTATACTTATAGTTGCGTAACTTTAGTTATTTGGCTTGTCTGTTAAACAGTGGTTTAGTCAACATAGCTGATATATTTCAGAGTTGTAATTACTGGAATGTGCTTTTGATGATGTATTCGTGGATATTGCTGTTAAAAGTTTGTCGTTAAACAAAAATGTTGTCAAATCTTTTTAGAGCTACTACGGACAATAGTCAACCTGCTATAAAAAAGAAGAAGTCCTCAGGCGTTTCCTTCACCAAGCTTTCCAAGGAGTAGAACAATACAGACCTTATGATCAATGCTTCCAAAGATGAGAAATGCGTTGGCTGCGCTGGTTAAACCACAAACTCAATTGTGCCAGCATACTGACTTTCCAAATCCTGTAGTATCTATACCGAATAATTATATTGAATATTTATAGATAGATAGATAGTTTTATTGTGTCTAAGATAAATCTGTTCTCAAGGGCTCGGTACAGAATTTCAAGAGAGGAATTAACATAATTAGCGATAAATGATTATGACATAGACATAGTTAATATAATAACCAAAATATAAAATATCTGTATACTTAATGATAATGCCAATCATTCACCATGTGCAAATGCTCGCAGCTTCAATATACTAATAATGCTATGAGCTAATTCAGTAAGTTCAAAGAATCCATTTTGTGTAATATTAATATTAAGATAGTGTACTAGTTCATCAATATTATGAACATTCTGAAAAAAAAACTATTTTTTGCGCGATCGATCTTTTTTGTTTATTTACAGCATCGGTTGTCAGGTTGGTAGGTTGTGTTTGTTTCTAAGTCTAACATGTCGGTAAGTGATTTACTTACCGTTCAGACGTCGGTAAGTGAACTACGTCCTAGCCCTACATACATTTAAGTGATCCTGAATTAGTATATTAAAGTATAAGTGGATATTAAGGTCTTTAAAACACGCGCGATTTTTGGAGCACGACGGCGAAGCCGGAGTGCTCGAAATAGAGTAAGTGTTTTAAATACCAGTTATCCACGAATACTTTACGATATTTTTTTTATTGGTGCACTTTGAAATTATAAATACCGGTCTATAACTACTACAACAACAAGAAATGGAAATCATAGATGGAAACGTCAACTAAATGTCAAATGGTTGAATTCGTGACGTATATGATGTACACCTTGCGTTGTCATGGAAATGAGAAAAACATAAACTAATTTGTATTTTGATGGAAGTTCAACCTTATTGAGTTCTGTGAATTTCAATAGTATTAATTTAAATACCATTTCCTAAGATTTGAAAAATTGAAATATTAATATTTCAAACAATACCAACGGCACTTTCCATTTTAATTTATAAATTTGACATTGTTAAATATCGTTCGAATAAAAGTTTTGACGTTACAAACTACTCCTGTCAGATCAATAATAAAAAAATTGACATTCAGACATGATTTAGACCATAGATTTAGACTCCGTTTCTCGAGTTGTTGATGTTGCCACGGTAACTTTGAAACACGCGCGTGCTAAAAAGTTCGATTTAAACACGCTGAGGCGTGCTTCAAATAGGTAAAATGGTTCACCAATAAAAAAAATATATCACTCCATTCATTACACAAAAGAAACAAAAAAAAATAAGAAGATTGATATTTTCTAATGAACAGAATCGAACAGAACAATATAAAAAGTAATAAATAGCATGAAAACAATTTCACCAAAATGCAAATTATATTTCAAACTGATCGAGATGTATAAATGTCACTCTTGACATTTCGTTCATTTCGAAGAAATTTAAATTATTTCATTCGAAATTCGAATATTTCAATACGATCACGCAAAAAATGGTATAAGCATTTCGAACGTTAAGGGTAATACCGGTCTCCAGCAAAATTGGACATTGCTTTCGACCGGTAAACAACCCTTACCGTTCTTGATACTTAATATACTATTCCTATTGTGAATAATTGAATATGATAAAAATATCCAGTGCCAGAGACAACTTGTACGCAATTGACAGTGAGTGCAATCACGTAAGTCGGTACATATATTTGATAATATCACCTAGGGTTGAATTGTAGTAGATTCTAGGAGTCAATTTATTGTACCATTACATAAAATAAACTATCCTTTTTTGGTGCGTTATGAACTTTCTTGTGGGATGCGGCGTGTTATGCTATCTATGGATGCGGCTGGTGCCCTTTGACGTTCTGAACTGAAGAGGAAAATCATGAGCTTATAATCTCAGGTATTTATTCTAATAATAAGAGAAAATAACGAGGCTTCTTTAATTATGCGAATGTACAGAACATCATATGTAATAATATTGGTTTATTATCCTATCGTTTGTTTCAGAAGTTCTACTAGATTTAATAAAAACGACCATTTGTGTTTTACTTTTACCTACCCAATTTAATGTTCTGTATAACGCAATAATATTCTCAGTATTACCTACGTACACTTAACCATTATTGTAAATTAACTAAGATTCATTTAGACTTCACACATTTGGTGTGTGTGATACGATACCTCGTTTATTCTCAATAAATACACATTTTATATTTTATACGATTAGCCAGACCGGCAACGTTTTGAATGTGGCAAGTAAATCGTTATTCTAGATTAAGTACATAAATATGATAGTTTTGTATAATATAATTTCAGTGAATTTGGAGGTGTATACTGCGCCGTCATCTAGGTTATGTAATAATATAATATGTGAAATATTTTTTTAATTATGCAATTCTTGAGGCTTGGGTAATTTTTTAGCTATTTCGGAATTGTACAGGCTGTCCCATGCTGTAGCTCCTGAAACCAAGGTAGAGAATATTTGCGCGTGTAATTTCCATGTATTGTTTCTGGAAGTCCCCAAAAATCATATTGAACTATTGAAAAAAATAAAGTTTGTTTCACTGGGTGTTTCATACAGGGTGAATCAGATATCATTAATTAAAAAACATTTAATTTGTATATATATAATTTTAAGTTAACTTATAGGAATATTCGACAACTATTTTGTACATACTTTGATTAGACCGGAGTCAAAATGGATACATTGATCAAACAGCGTGCATGTTGTAAAGCCTCGATCACACGTATCTCAACATGGTACGAGAAAAATAAGGATGATACTGATAAATATGCTTATAAATTTAGGTTAGAAAGTTTAGAAAGCCACTTTAATAAATATTGCTCGATTCAAGATAATATTGAGTCTAGTGCGGTAGATATCGAAGCGGAACACATTGATAGGGAATCAGTCGAAAATAAATATTATAATCTCCGTTGTAAATTACAAAATGCCTTTGATGGTTTGAATTCCGTACCACTACCTGTGGCTCAACCCAGGGATCAGGAGCTACAAAGTGGAACTCAGATAAGACTCCCATTCATTGATATACCAATTTTTACCGGGGAAAGCACAAAGTATGGTGCTTTCATGGACTTGTTTACTGCGCTGATTATCAACAATTCTAGATTAACTTCAAAAACCGAGAAATTTTACTATTTAAAATCGTATCTCCGCTCAGAGCCCTTGAGTCTCATTTCACAGTTACCTGTTAACGAAAATAATTTCGATGTTGCTATTGAATTGCTCAAGGCTAGGTATGATAACAAGAGGCAGGTTGTAACTGCTCATTTTAATAAAATCACTTCTTGTAATAATATAAGCAAATGTACGGCTCAACAGTTGAGAAATTTCACCTCTGAATCGAAATCAATAATAAACTCTTTATTAAACCTGAATATCACCAAAGAGGAATTGTTTGATGCACTTATAGTTCACCTTCTTAAGAATAAATTAGACTTCAATACCAGAAAGGCATTGGAGGAAAAGGAAACTGATCAAAACCTAATCACCAGTGACAAATTTTTCAACTTGGTCATGGACAATTAGTTCCACTAGTATTGCAAACTCCTCAACTCGATCACAAATATTTTGTTCCACACCTGTGTGTGGTGAAAGAAAGTAGTGTTAGCACTAAAATCAGGATAGTATTCGATTATTCAGCGAAATCTTCTTCTAACATGTCATTGAATGACATCTCGTTGAAAGGACCCAGAGTACAACCAGAGCTTTTAGACATTTTGATTCGATTCCGTAACTTTAAATATGCCCTGACCGCCGACATTTCAAAAATGTATCGGCAGATAGAAATGGACCATGAACACGGATGGGGTAGCCTCTCCCACCCTGTTTGAGTTCCCCAAAATTCATGGGGAAGGCGAAAAGAAAACCACGTGTCTTCTTTGAATTTTTGTTTATTACTGGCACTACATTTGAGAATTACTGGCACTACGTACAGTTGATAATTATTGGCACTACAGTTGAGAATATCTCCTTTTATAATTATTAGTCGATTGGGTTTTTTCATAAGATAAAATTCACACCTCGTGCAGTGCACCAACCTCGTTCACCATCTTTCTTTTTTCAACAACCACTTCGTTGTCGAGAGTGATGCTTTCACCACCCCAGTCCAACGGATGTGACGACAATCCCGGCCATGCGTAGAACGGACGGAACTCGTCATTTTGAGTCGGCAACTCACACTGCGCAGCTACGCATTGTTGGTTGAGGGTTAATAGGGCGTTACATAGGTACTAATTAGTTTACTCAGTTGTAATTTTATTTAAATTCCAACAATTCCCTTAGAGGGCTGTAAATAGGACATTCAAAAAGAATATGATGTAAAGACTCCGGGGAATCCATATTACAGACAGTGCAATTCTCAGAGCTGTTAATTATATAAAAATTTCCTTTAAAAGACAATTTTGAAAATGTTTCACTACAGGTTTTAAGTTCTGGTTGTATATTATATACCTGTAATTTTCACCAACTAGTAAGTGTGAGTATAGTAAAGAGTAACTAGAAGCAACCTTCTTGTTCATGTCACTATCAAGCAGTCGTTTCTGAAATCTGTCTAGAATAAGTCTATCTGAGATGCGTACATTTGTACTTAAATAATATTCCCAAAGAACCTCACATTGCGCATAAATAAACAATTCTTTAAGTTGCGTCACCCAATTATACTTTGAATTATTATCAGATGCTAACCGAGCAAGTCGATTGAAGCAAATTTTTGAAAGCCTTGAGCAGTCCTTTGAGTTTGTTTATCCAAATGAAAGCATGTTTGAAAACAACCATTGAAAATGATCAAAGCATGTTTCCAAGCGTACAATGTAATATGGGGTATTTTTTGACAGAAGTTTTTTAAAAAAGTTTACCTGTACGCGCTCTATAATATCAGTGTAACGCAGACCCCATATACCAATTCCTGAAGAAAAAGAAGATAAAAAAATTGAAGAACGTATCACGGAACACACGGTAAGAACTTTTTTTGAATCAATAAATAAATACACATATATTAATATAAGAATTTATTTTACTCTGGATGAAACTTCATTTAACAATCCATATATAATCGATTATTCCTAATCGATCAACAATCGATTATTATCCATTATCATCAATTTATTAATAATCGATGATTTTTGATCGATCAACGATCGATTATCAAGAATCGATTAATAATTGATTATCATCAATCCTTCATTAACAATCGATTAATAATGGATGAATATCCGAATATTTCCAATCGATGAAAAGTCGATTGATTAATAATCGATTATTTTTGATCGATCAACAATCGATCATCATTAATCCATCTATAATAGATTATCATTAAGTTGTAGTTGTAGAGTGGTAGATGAATTATTTCGTTACAAAATTCCGTCCTCGGTTTTTTTCTTCAATCTATCGATTATTTCAAAATTTTTCCAGCTTTTAAAACAGACGTGCGTAACTGTGAGGTATATTTCCTAATCGATCATCAACAATCGATTATTATACTATTATATTATCAACCTTTGTGTAAAATTTAAACCCGAAACCCGAGACAGTTTTCTCTAGCCTATGAATCGCAGCTTCGTAAACACATAACGCAGGCACATAACGCAGCAACGTAACGGTCAGATCTTTTGCGCCGCGACCACCGGTCGCTCCAACCTAACGTAAAGAACTAAAGTTCCAATAAAGTTCTAAAAAAGATCGATCTTGCAAAAAATTATGGAAATACTAGTAAAAAATTTATCCGAATAAATTCAAGTATATCACCAGCACTGCGAACACCAGCTTTGGATAGAATTTTAATGTAGCATCGGTGGCTCAGTGGTAGAATGCTCGACTGTCACGCGTGCGGCCCGGGTTCGATTCCCGTCCGAAGCATATGAATCGCTGCTTCGTGAACGAGAGAGAGGGGCTCAAAGCACATAACACAGCAACGTAACGTAACGTAACGTTACGGTCAGATCCTTTGAAAATTACCCCCTGTCGCTTCGATCCAACCTAACGTAACGAACTAAATTTCTAAAAAGTAATAATAATAAGTAATAATTGTATTGTATAAATATATTGATAATTTATAGTTTATTTGCAAATGCAGCAGAATAATTGACCTTCGTAACCCTTGCAACAGGACCCTGTAGAACGCATAGAAATTTTAATTTCCATAGGATGTGAACGTAAAACGAGAACTCAGCAATAGGCATTTGTTTAATCCCAGACAGACGTATCAGTCGATCAATAGTCAGTAAAATTGAGAAATATTAAGAGAAACTGGTCATGTTAAAAGTATTCAAAACGCTCGACGTTCTAAGATAAAGGAAAATGTGAAACTTGATGTTGTATTTAGTGTTGAAGATGATATCATAATACTTCACGCCTAATGGCAGCGGACACGCACTTATCTCAAAAGTATGTATCCCTTGTGACATATCATTGATGAGTCTTTTAGAAAGGGTATTTTCCCAGCAAGGTTGAAAAGTGCAGTCGTAATGCCAATTTTCAAAAAAGGTGATCATTTTTTATTAGAGAACTATAGACCAATAAGTCTTTTGTCATGCTTCTCAAAAGTATTTGAGATTGCTATGTATAGAAGACTTCTACTATTTTTAGAAAAAAATAAAATTATCGCAGTGCGGCTAGAATAGATTCCGGTCCACTCTGGTTTTGAAGGCAATGAAATGGCGGATGCACTGGCTGCGGAAGGGGCGACAGCTCCTTTCTGCGGCCAGGGCCCGACCCTCGGCCTTACAAAACAAACAATACGCAAGGAGACGAGGGAGTGGCTGAGGAACCAGCCCCCGCTCATTGGAATGCTCTACAGGGTCCTAGACAATCCAAACTTCTACTGAAGGGATGGACTGATAGACACGCTGGGGCAGCTATTGAACTACCAAGGAGTAGGTTGAGGAAGATAGCAGAACTCCTAACAGGGCACTGCTGTGTGAGTGAGCGCCTCTACAACCTAGGAGTAGAGGAAAGTTCCCTATGTAGGGGTTGCGGCATGACTGACGAAACGTCAGTCCATGTTCTCTTAAAGTGTCCACACTGGGCTGTATTACGCAGGCGAATCTTCGGAGACCCTGTCATGGCCCCTGGAGACACAAGCAGGCATCCACTGAAAAAAGTTGTGGCCTTTATTGAAGGGCTCGACTTCATGGATGTCTAGGTAGCGGGAATGGCACAATGGGTCCGCCAGTGGCCTCAGTGCCAGAACCTTGAGTTTAGTTTGGCTAGGTCAAGAATCGCCTGCACATTTGGTAGTACTAGTAGTAAATGACCTGCCAAATATCATCACAGATACTACGATCGTTCTTGCAAATTATGCTGATGACACAAACGTTTTACTAGCAAAAACAGATTACAAAATTTTCAAAGATGATACCTCAAATGTTATCGAAAATTTCTCAAAATGGTTTGGTAACAACTCACTGCTACTGAACTTAACAAAAACCAGTTGTATCCTCTTCAAGCATAGTCGTAATAAACATAAATATCTCCATTTGCAGCACTCAGCTACAATATTCTAATTCAACAAAATTCTTAGGTTTAATATTACATGAACACCTAAATTGGATAGAGCATGTAACTTATCTCTGCAGTAAACTTAGTAAGGCATGTTTTGCTTTAAAACAAATAAAAAATGTGGTTGATCAGAGATATCTAATTTATGCATACTATGGTTTATTCAATTCCTTGATGTTTTACGGAATTATATTTTGGGGTGGTTCACACAGTAATGAAGTCTTCGTTATCCAAAAAAGAGCAGTACGAATGTTGAGTAATTTAAAATTCAGAGAAACATGTAGAGGACATTTTAAACGTTTAAAGTTATTAACAGTGTTTGCTGCTTATACTTATGAATGTATGTTATTTGGACGAAGAGGCACTATTGAGTGGCCAGCTAGATCGCCAGACCTTACGCCGTTAGATTTTTTACTGTGGGGTTATCTCAAAAACAAAGAATATTTCACCTCAAACTTTAAACAAAGTCGAGGAGGAGTTCTCTAGGAGACTGTGCTATTGCCAACAACTAGGTGGAGAACATTTTGAGCATTTATTTCAATGTACTAAAATCAAATACATCAGGTATTTTATGTATGTGTTTAATAACTGTGAAAATAGAAATTTCACTCTGTATAATTCATAATTATTGACCATACATTATTTAGTTTGTTGGAATCGGTTCACTAAGAGGATTTCAAGAATATGGAAATGTACAGGGTGTTTCATAAAAAAAAACACACTTATGTTTACATAACGCACAACTCAATTCAAAAGTTGACGTGTCTCGGCATTTTTTAAAATTTTCTAAAATAATGACATAAAGAGTTTTATTCCATAAGTGGTCTTCACACTGCATGTTTCTAATATTTTCATTTTATTGTTCATATTATGTACTTGACATGTACCACACAATTTTGTAAATATGTAACTATGTATTCTGTAAGATTGTCCCTGGTATAAATAAATAAATTTTGAATTTTTTTGAATGTAGACGAAAAGTACCATCTGTACAAAATTTAGTTACATCAAGAACTCAAAGATGATCCCAATCACCGTAAGCAGTTATGCGACAATTTGCAGGATTTAAGTAACCGCAAACCACGTTCTATTGAACAAATTAGTATTCAATGAATCGTCAAAAACGCAGATATTGAAGTAGGGATAATCCTCATTCGATTACTAGATGTCATTCTCCACACCACTCACAATTATACACCACACACAATTATCGGTTAAAAGGGAACGTTATCTGTAATTTCTGGAAACAGAAAGATATACCAGTCCTTGCCAATATGTTTCCAAACGCCAACAATCTTATAGTATCCAGTTACAACGAGATGATGCACCTCCACACTAAGCACGTGCTGTTCGCGAGTGGATTGGTAGACGAGAACCAATAAAAAGCGCCCCCAAGATATCCAGCTCTTACACACCGTATTGTTCTGCTACTACTGTACTACTTCTAACATATTCTGTTTGTCACCATTTATACAAAAGCCTACCATTTGCAGATGTTTTTGTATATTTCTAATCTTCTTTATCATTTTTCGACATCGCTCAAAATATTTGTAGATTTTGAAATAGCCTGAAATATTTGATTATGTTATAAAGTAAAGGACCAAAGATAAACTAGTGAAGTATATAATAAACCAAGACCAGAAAATTGGATTTCCGAGAGCGTATGTGATGAGAATAACGAGGAGAAGCTTGAATTACCAAACATGAGACATGAATGTTCAGTGTTTTGATCCTCAGCAATATCCTTTGATACACGCGACTTCGATAATTCTATATGAATACGTGCGTTTTGTTAACCAGTAACTTTTGGTTCGAGGAATATACGATTTATCCAGAAACAATTTGCTAGATTATGGTTTAGGGCATGTCCTACGACCAGATAATATTATATGACATAGCATGAGAAAAACCATCTTAATATTTTTGTTATGTTAATTATTATTATGTATGTTATTATTAACCACTAATAGAGAAATTTGACTTCTCACTTGGCTAGAAGATGCAATAATTGTCAACATCACAGCTACTAGTGGGAAATAGTACATTACATAACGTGTGCGGACAGTAACATTTTTCACACTCGTGTGAAATCGTGTGAATCACTTTCGCACGAGTAATGTACAGTATTTTTCCTACGATCACGTGATAATTTTACCTAATAATGTGTAATCAACATCTGACATATTAATACACAAAATGTTACAACTAAAGTCAACATAATTGGTTTCAAAATTAAAATAACAATCATCAGTAACAAAAATTCAAGTAGTTATAGGTAGGTTGGAAGTGAAATTATTATTGTACGAAATTCGATCCCCGACCGCGTCGTGATGTTTTTTTAATCAAGAAAATGACAAAAACTTCACTTTTCAAATAGATCGCTTCAAATTTAGATATTATATGTGTGAATCTAATTAAAAAAATTATATTATATGGACAAATCAACTTGGGAAATACGCATTTGACATATACATAAATTTGCGGGGTGAATAGACTAGCATTTCAACATTCAATTTGACAGCTTTTTTAATCCGTATACACGTACGGATAAGTTTTTTTTCCGTACGCGTATGTATAAAGGCCACTTTCCATAGAACTAGACAGAAAACTATTTTTTTAATCATACCACATTTTTTTTATAAAGCACAGGCTTAATTTTATTATAATTAACATGCAAGTATTCTTTACACCATTATAACTAATATTTACTATTTTTAACCTAATTATAATATGCAGTAACTATTATATTTCTTCCAAGTCTATTTTTTCCGTGACTATTTTCTTACTAGTCTATTTTTTCCGATTACCTACCAACATTCACAGATTTTTCTTTCACCTCTTCTAATTCACTATCGTTTTTTCTTCTTATTTCGATAAAACAGATGGAACTTTAACTAAGAACCCCAATAATAAATGAGGCCATAAAGTAAAATAATCCTCCCCAGGTGATATTTCGACTTGCATCTCGGTGCTCGTGGAGCAGATTACATAGTTGGTTAAATGTTGTTCAGATTTCGAACAAATTGTTTCAATTTATTTTAAATTATTGGAATTTCCTTTGGGAGAACCCACTCCCGAGTGGAATAAATAGCATTAGATGCCTTTATCGTTAAGGCTAAAATATTTAAATCATATTATAGGTAGTGTATAAGATAGTGTTTTATCCATAGTGGCATAGTTGTTGCTGCTGCTACCTATACCATACCTATACCTATATCCTATACCGAGTAGTTAAATAGATACAGCCACTTTCACAAAAAAATCACTATCCACTTAGAGACATTTTATGAAATATCAAAAAAGTTTCACACAATACGAGTGCTATGTTCAAGATTGGCTCAATTATTATTATTTAGACCATTAAAATACAGCATGGATAAAAACGGAACTAACAACTAAATGTAATAAACTTTTTGTTATTCCATAAAATGTCCAAGTGGATAGTGATTTTTCTGTGAATATCTTTCCAACCACTCGGTATGGGATAGCAGAACACTATATTTTCTGGAGGCTTGAAAAATGATCTATTTAGTTTCTTTTAACAACTATGCCATGATCATTAGTTTGAAATTTAGAGAGAATTGCAGATGTTTTAAAATCGATTTAGCATAAAAGGACCCTGCACCATTTTATAGGTAATCCTGGCTCTCGTACGATTTTCGATTTTTTTCATATGTTGTAGTCTTAATGATCACTAATAGATCGTGATGGTTTGAAACTGTGCAAGCACTCCGGTTTGTCGGTGGTGGTGTCTTGTAGTTGCGTCCTGAGCATAACATTTTGCCTCCTTGCACTATAAATCTCGCAATCATAGAAAATGTCTTGTATGTCGGGGGCTCATGAGGAGGTCTGCCACACTTCTGTGCCATCAGAATCACAATTTCTCCAGAGAGCCATCACCCGTGACAGACGTCAGTCGGAAATTGTCAGACATTTTCTTGTTGTCTCCTATGTCCTGACGCTGCGTATTTTTATTATTTTTTCCTTTGACATGAGCGGAGCGACCTACTTGCATCTTCAGTTGTGTATATCCCACGTGGATCTACTTTCGATTGTCTGATCTTCAATTACCTTATACGTATGGATATTGTGGAGTCTATATAGTATTCGTTTCGACAATCACAATCAGACAGCTGTTAATTGAAACAAAAAGCCACTGAATCATATTCATTTATCAAACTATCAGATCTCCCCTCCGTACATGAATGTCCACAACCATAGTCTCATCAAAAACTAGCCTACCGACAACAAAGTGGTTTGTATTGCAAACGAAGCAATTTTCCATTTCAGGTAGCGCTCTGGTGCACACTCAGAGCTACAAATATAGTTTGTATCGTGAATGCGAATGTCGGGCTTGTTCCGACTGACGTCTGTCACGGGTGATGGCTCTTTTGACAAATATCTATCCCAGTATCTATCCGAACTACCGGATTTTTCATGGAGTATCTACTACTAGAGATGGGTGTGTGGGATCAAGAAAATGTTTAAAAGTCTTTTGGGGCCCACTCGTGAGGATTGTTGATGATTTTGTTCGGTGTCATTGCTTCCGCTTGCTGTTAAAACACCGGCCTAACAAATTGACCATTGCGGAGGCACCCTCTGGAGAAAATATGATTCTAATAGCACAGAAGTGTGGCAGACCTCCTCTTGAGCCCCCAACATACAAGACATTTGCTATTATTGCGAGTTTCATAGTGCTAGGAGGCAAAATGTTATGCTCAGGATGCAACTACAAGACGCCACCACCGCCAAACCGGAGGGCCTGCACAGTTTCAACCCATCACGATCTTAGTTATCATTGAGACTACGCCATGTCAAAAAAATCGAAAATCGTACGAGAGCCATAGTCTCAGATCCGGCTGCAGGATTAGTGCACTCATCTGTTTTTTGCTGAAAATCAAATTTTCATGTATATTTATAATTAGAAGACTATATATTTACCAGGTTGCCTATCAAAATTTGGCCGCCAGTATTTTTAATTGAATTATTTTTAATTTATTTTTGGGAAAAACTTTCGTTCACTTGTTTTTTGAATAAAATTACGTCTACATCACGGTAATTTATATGAAGATTTCAAAAAAACACGGTTGCCGTTACGCAATTGGCTGCTCCTCATCGCAGCCAGGTGTAAACTGGTATGATTTCGATACACTTATACGTTTATAACGTTTATTTATTAATCATATACCAAATAAAAGTTAATTTTATTATTCATTATCATATATGGTTGCCCAATTGAATCCGCCCGCAAATGGGGGTTGCTGGTGGTTAAAAATGATAAATATTTAAGGTAGAGTGAAAGAAAGTTAGTGCGTAACATCATTTATCAGACGAAGATAGCGATTGTCGACTGTACGACGCTTATGCTTCTTTGACGAATCCTACTGACATCTTCAATGAAACCAAAATCGATACAGTTCAAGAGTTTAAGTGCCTTATGTATGGACTCCCGAAGTGTCAAAGTGTTAATTCCGCAAGATTTTTATTTAACAAAATGTACGCTTCAAAACAAAATAATGAGAAATTTATGAAAAGAATTAGAGGTTTGGACTCAACGCACATTCCACCGTGTTGGAAATGTTTTAAACAAAAATTGTTACGGACAATCTTTGTTAATTCGATGTGGTTAAATGCCACTGAACCGGACTGTATCAAGTTGCGCCTGGGAAATAATGGCTGGTTGCTATTAGATGGTTTTCTAAAACCAACATGGTTCCTGGGAGTTAAGAGTGTGCTATGTGATACCGTTGATTGATAAGTTTCATCAATCAACGGTGATACCTTGAACAAATCTTCCGATAGTAACGACGATTCTGATCTGTAGCGATGATAGTGTATCTAAGAGCTCCGACGATTCAGATTTTTAAATAAGAGTTACAGAAATATAAAATCCATTTTCAAATTTTTTATTTTAACATGTAACAGACGATTAAGTACTTGAACAAAATCTGATAAAATTTTCAAACAGTACTTTTAAAATAAAATATTCTGTTACCTAAGTCACCTTGGTTTTATTTTTGAATTTTTTGAATCAATATTAAATATATTAAATTAATAATAATTTTTTGTTCTAATTTTTAGATTTGTGATTTTGAAAAGGAAGACACATTTTTGGAGTATTTATTAAGTCATCTCTATTACTCCCTGGTGGTTGAGAACACATTCGACGCATGCTAGATGGCTTAACTCTCTTTCACTCTACCGTAAATATTTATCATTTTTAACAATCAGCAACCCTTATGTGCGGGCTGATTTCATTGGGCGACCATATATAATAGTAAATAGGAAAAAATTAGCTTTAATTTGGTATATGATCAATAAATAAACGTTATGAACGTATAAGTGTATCGAAATCATACCTGTTTACACCTGGCTGCGAAGAGGTGCGGCCAGGTGCGCAACGGCAACCGTGATTGTTTGAAATCTTCATATAAATTACCGTGATGTAGACGTAATTTTATTCAAAAAACAAGTGAACGAAAGTTTTTCCCAAAAATAAATTAAAAATAATTCAATTAAAAATACTGGCGGCCAAATTTTGATAGGCAACCTGGTAAACATATATTCTTCCAATTATAATTAAACATAAAAATTTGGTTTTGAGCAAAAAACAGATGGGTGCACTAATCCTGCAGCCGGATCTCGTACTTCCAGGATTACCTATAAAATGGTGCAGGGTCCTTTAAGAAAATTGTAAATTGCACAAGAAGTATAATACCTAGATAAAGGACATTCCTATATCATTCGAAAGAGGACATTTTTTTGTATATGATGAATTATCAAAATATAGGGTGTTCCATTTAAAATAGGCCTGATACTGCACATTGAATGATCTAAAAATGAAACTAAAAATTCTGAACACCCTGTAAAGAGATATTTGGTACTCAATCGTGGAATACATTCAACGAATGTCCAACTATTCAGATGTAAGAGAAAATTTGCTAGAATTTGTTATATCAATGAGCTATTAATTTTTTTCGAAATGTTTTAAAAAAAGTCAGCATAACTCGTAACCCTCTGTATTTAGGTATAGGAAACCATCATGATGGAGTATTATATTTTTTAGGGGCAATCAGAAAATGCAATGAAATATAGGGTGTTCCATGAGAAAAAATATAACTTTGATACGCCACACTTTATTGGAACCGAGATTGGAACGCCCTGTATATTTCAAAATATTTTCAAATTATAGTTTTAGTTGGAGTAAAAATTGTGGTGTGAAATGATTTTAAAAAAAATTATATCTTCTTCGATATTTGTCCGGTCCCGGACTTTTGCCGAACTCTGTATACAGTATTATTGCCAGCGGTGATGACTACACTTGTACACGGAACGGGAACAGGAACGAAGTTAGCTGAATCTTGTTATGTAAACTTGATGACAACGCTTGCCGGCTGCAGAGCAACCAGATCAAAAAAAATGGGGAAAAGAATTTAAAAAAAATATCAATGTTGTTGCCTTTCTGGTGACAGCTAGAGGAAAAAGACAGTTCTAATCGAAAATTTAAATTTCGAACATCTAAATACAAAAATGGGAGGAGCATTTGATAAAAATTTGAGAGAAAGTGACCAATGGACCACAAAAATTGAGTAAATAGAATAGTTTTTAAAACGAAAAAGGTAACAGGCTGAACTGCATGCTACAATTCCTTATAACGTCAGCAGAAACGATACCAAAACATAAATATAAATAGGATTGGAATGTAATTTCCCAAAAATAACATAAATAATTTTACCACAAGAAACATACATAGGCTTCACCATCGGCTTCACTCCTATCGAAATTTGCCTAATGTGACTGAAGATGTTTTCACTTCAAAAAATAAAAGCACGCTCCGATTAGGTACGCTGAGCCTGTATACTGAATAATTGAAACAGGTTGAAGAGATATATATGTCAGAGACTCTATGAAATACAACTTTTGGATTAGAATGGAAAAGAAAATCTGTTATTTGTAGCATGAATGATGAGAATTTCCGATTGACAATTTTTTTCATCACATAAATCGGTTTATCATATAAATAATGGTCATTTACTAAAACAAAAATCTCGGAGATTAATATTATTTCAAACTAACTAAATGTAAACATTTACAAAATAATGTGCTTTATTTTCGATTATACACGTGACATCATATTATTCGGATTACGCCATGTAGACATTTTAATATTGTCCCTCGATTATTTATAGCAAATGCACTATTACTTCCTAGTCGACAATTTAATTTAACAATAAATAATAGATAATACCATAATATTTAGTTATGTCAGATTAATTTGCAAATGAATATTTATTGAAACAACTGATATATTCAAATTATATTAAACTTGTTTAATGATGTTAAATGGTGTTGTGATATTTTCACTACACACTATTTTAGATTAGACAATTTCTTGTGCAAGTTTTGGAACAATATTTGGAATAGATTTCGTGTGTGAAATATTGGCCAACTGTTTTAAGCGGTGCTCGCGAATTCTCGTCAGGTTACTTGATGACCAATATAATACACTTGAGTTCCCGTCCGACTCTTGCAGGTATCTCAATCCCGCACTCGAATTGCCGTCCAGTTTATTTAATCTGTTCTGTTATCGGGACTGCCCTAATAGACGGCGGGTGTAATTTAAGCGCTAACCATCCTTCTTCACCTGTCTGACCAAGAAGGGTAGATAATCCGACATGTATTTTCGGCGCTAAGAAGTGCAGGTTGGTCGAGACATAAAATAACCCTTATCTCAATGATTTAACCACCAATATTTGGAAAAACCCAATAGTTTTCTATTTCTTATTTTCTGATATTTGTATACATAGTTACACTTTGATCAACCGAGTTTGGGGCTGGGTTTTCTTGTTTTTTTTTGTTTGAATAACCGGGTTTGGGCCTGGGTACTTCAGTCGGTTAGCGCCCAAAATACACATAGGAATAAAATTACCCTTTGGTCTTGGCGCTTAGTTTACATGTGGTAAAAAGTGCATTAGTCTTTTAACGCCCAAATTACATCCGCCCCTAATAGTTTACCCTGGCTGGATTAGGTTAGGTGTCTTATTATTCCTTAAATAAATGTACAAATACCTTTACAATTTAATTTATTCAATATTTCCTTAATCTCCTTAATTTTGTGTTCATCTTGTTGCGCGCA
>CAJUYG010001538.1:0-10665 GCA_910591675.1 Galerucella calmariensis
ATGAATGATTTATTACTCCTTGTCCTTTCTATATAGACTATAGTAAATAACGTCTCACAATATTTTAGTTTATAAATCCCTCACTGTACAGTGAACATAATCACCAAATTTTTCAAGAACTACAACTTTCATTCGTTAGTTGGAATTGAACAAATTAAACTGTTGAACATACAGGGAGGCTAAAAGGAATTGGATTGAAAAAATTTAACGGAGAATGTAATAAGATACAGGGTATTCTATTTAAAGTAAGCATTTAAATTGTGTATGTTGGCAGCTAAGCTTAAGACTTTTTTGTATAATTCAAATTGATTCTCAATTTCTCCTGTTGATGCACTTCATTATCCGACATATCAACTGCTTGTACTGTATAATCTCGCATGTGACAAAAAATATTACTCCTTTAATATTTTGTTTTTTGTAACATTCCACTTCGAAGCTTGAAAATCAACTGAAATCACTATAACAATTAATCATTTGATATAATAAAATATATCAATAATTCGTACTGTCGATTATCATAATGTCGGGCAGTCAAGCAGCCATTAAAGCACTGAGCTCTTGTGTAATCAGTTCCAAAATTGTGCCTAGACAAACTCAATGAACTAGGCGAGAACAATATAGTCACCTTACTATGGATTCCAGGACACACTGGAATAGAAGGAAATGAAATAGCAGATGAACTAGCAAAGAGGGGGACTGAAATACCTTTCTGGGGGCCTGAACCCTTTTGCGGAATCAGCCCCAATGTAATATTGGAAGAAATAGGTAAAGCCGAATAGAGAAGATTCTCCCCATTTTAAAAAGCATTGGTCATTCACGCACGCTTTTGGGTGTTACAATGAAAGTCTCATATTAAAAGCGTTGTTCAATTACGCACCCTTCTTAATGTATGTATAATGTATGATTTCACACATTTTTTTGGTTCGTGAATGCCTACTTTTAAAGATGGTCGTAGATAAGTCATCTTGAAAGTTTTATTGAAAAATACCATCTAAAATTAATCTTCAGCCCCAAAAAATAAGTTTTTAGGTGCAAGGTATCTATTGCTGCTAACCAATAATCAAAAAGATGGAAGTTAGCAGCACTATAGTATACAATTTGGTGAAAAGGATAAAAACTCAATGAAAATAAGCTTTCTACCGGGATAGAACATAATAAGTTGGGGATTATCTCCAATATCCACCTAAAGGAATTGTCACTATGGGGTTTCGTCCTTTTCCGATTGTCACATGACCATTCTATCAAGTTTAAAAAAAAACGTTAATGTACATCTTAGGGTAATTTTTAAAACTTATAAAAGCCGGTTAAACACAAAACCACCCTTGAAAATATGGCAACAATGAAAAAGCCGGAACTGTTGAGAGTTGTAAAAAGGGGTGAAGCTCAAGAACAACAATGTAGAATCAATCAAACTCAAATTAATAAGGGGTTTTTGTTGGAAGACGGTTAGTCGGCAGCGTCACCGGTAATTTCTGCTAAGATTGATGAGTGTCGATTTTCATTGATTTGCATTTAGTTTAAGGTTGAATTAATTTTCCACAGAAAAAATAATAAAGGCGTATTTAAAAGGAATTTTAACAGTTGCAAAATTTTTTCCCATGTATTTGGAAACGTTTTGTACAGGGTGTTCCAAATTGTTTGGTTATGCAAACTTTATCGAAAATTAGAGAATATAGGAAAAAAGTAGTTATCATCATATCTATTTTTTTTGTTAAGCAAGCCATGGTCCTATCAGATTGTTTTATTTCCGAGATCCAGGTGATTTTCCAAAATTGCCTCAAGCCGCTATCTCAAAATATTTTTTCCATCTTACTAGATTTGAAAGAAGTGTAGAAACTTTTGGTAGAATAACCGAACTAGAGTTTTGTGCAGTATATAATTTATTCTTAGAGGGTTGAAGGTATGACACAAACATGTATTTTTATATGTGATACCCTATATACGTTGTTGTTCCAGGTTTATTTTTTCAATACTCTTTTACCGCTTATATTATAAAAAGCTGCTTCACTACAAGCTTACACTATCTTTGTATTAGAGACCATCGCCCTATTTCTGGAGAATTGAGCAGATGGTTGAATCAAGAACTGGTTTAGCTACGGTTTGTTTAACAAAAAAATAAGTCATCATCTCTCAACCACTTTCCTATCTCATCCAATTTTCCAGATAGCTTGCCAAACCAACCAATTTGGAACAGCCTGTAGGTACATTTTGTACAAGGTGGTCTGTGAGAAATGGTCCAAGCTGGAATGGAAGATGGTTGGGACCAAAATATTAAGATCTGACGCAACGTGATTTATTAAAGTATAGTGGCAAAGGTGTGTGAATTGGAAGTGAACGTTGTATATTATTACGCGAGCTGCTGCATTAATGTGCTCAATTAGTGCCCCCAGTGAAATTCCCACATGATACGACTATGGCTCCTCCGCCTTATTTTCGAGAGTTTTCTGGAATACGTAACATCTAGAAAAACCCAGTGCATCCACCAGAACTTCGAGAGGTTTCTAGAACAAGACGTGCGAGTATAAATAGGCGACGAGCATCGCAGAGGAGATAGTTAGTCAGTTAGTGTTGATACTGAAACAAGGCAATCGCGCCTCGATAAAGTAACTCTCATATAAATTATAGTTAGTGTGTGTTTAGTGTGATATATAAATTATTAAATAAGGACTGTATTTGAATATATATCTGTGGATATAAATTAATTGTAAATATAAATTAGAATAAACGTTACAATATGTTAAAAGGTTAGGGACTACCATATTCTTTCCTAAAATAAGCACTTACTTCGAGAGAGAAAAGTTTAGCGCACATTCATGCCGCAAATGTGACCTGTCTGTGAAAAATACATCGGGTATCAAAATAAGATTTTCCATTCCTTTATTTTCCAATTTCTACGTTCTTGTACCAAAAAAAAGGTAGAACGTGTCGCAGGACAAACGGTAGGAACTTTAGTTCCTTTTAAGCAAAAATTATGTAACACCTCTGACGTTATAGATAAACAATTTACATATTCCTCGGTGGTCGAGTGGTGAGCAAACCAGACTCTCACGCGGTAGACCAGGGTTCGATTCCCCGTGAAGAAGTTTTTTTATTGTTAATTTTATTTTTAAATAATTATTCTGCTTGATATTGATAACGACAACAGGTAGACGTTTGAAATATTTAGCAGAATATTCATTATTATAGATAATGGTACGGTACCCTTCATGAGGATGTCCGACTGGCAATATCTATACTTATAACAGCATCGTATATTTAAAACGAGAAACCGTAGCATTATACAAATTGGACGGTCAAGAACTGTACGTTTACCACAAAAAAGTTAGTTGAAACATGAAATTGAATTGTTAAATTTTCAATTTGAAGTTATATTACAATTTATAGAAATTTTTATTTCCTAGATTTTTTCTTAAGTTTTTCTTAAGTTTTTCTTGAACGATTGAGCAAACTTAGTCCTCGTGCGATATGGCCATCATATCCACACTAGTTGCACAAACTACTATTTCTATCAAAATGTGCCCTTTTACATTTAAAAACAACCTGCCAAATGCCAAATCAATTTTAAAGTTATCGAATTAAAACATTCAAGTTTTCAAAAATTTCAACTCCCTGTATTTCGAAAAGTAAATGTGCTAGACCCCTTAATCCTCATATCATTTTTTCCAATTTTACAAGAGGAATCTACTTGCAAACGTTGTAATTACCCTTAACGTTCGAGATGCTTATACCATTTTTTGCGCGATCGTATTGAAATCAATTCCGAATAAAATAATTTAAATTTCTTCAAAATTAACGGAATGTCAAAAGTGACATTTATACTTCTCGATCAGTTTAAAATATATTTTGCATTTTGGTGAAATTGTTTATTTTATTCATTACTTTTCGACGTCTGAACGGTAAGTATAGTATATTATATACCGCGGGACTGAAGTAGTACATTTAATCCTGAAGGTAAAGTTTATGGCCCGACCGCAGGGAGGGCCATAATTTACCTGAAGGATTAAATGTACTTCAGTCGCAAGGTATATACGATACTTTTCGTACTTCCGGTATGATTTTATTAATTATTTCAATAATTTCAATCAGTTTTTTCTCTCTTCAACTCATTTAATAAACTGTCTTTAAAATAAGTTACCATAGTAACATTGCGTTGTGACAGTTATAATTTAGAAACATTGTCATTACTAGTGTCATTGTAAAGAAACATTGTTATTGATAATTATTGGTATCATGAGTGAAGAAGGTGTATCTGATATTGATAAAAGAGCAGCCGAAGTAGGTGAAGAATTGTTACCACCGAAATCTAGAAAACTATACGAGCAGCAGTACGATGCTTTTAAAAAGTGGTGCCGCTTAAAAAATGTGAGACAACCTACTGAAAATGCGCTGTTAGTCTACTTCGATGATAAATCAAAAGCGGTTTGTGCCTCAACTCTCTGGGCACATTACTCAATGCTGAAATCGGTTATTAACATTAGAGAAGATATTGATATAAGTAAATTTCCAAAATTATTAGCTTTTTTGAAGAGAAGAAATGAGGGATTTAAGCCAAAGAAGTCAAGAATTCTCACGTCTGAGCAGGTAGATCAGTTCTTACGGGAGGCTCCGGATGATAAATATTTAATGCTTAAGGTAAATTTGGAAATTTGTTTATATTCAGAAATTTTGAGAAATCAATTTTTTTGTAGGTTGCACTTATTTTGGGCGTTGCGGGAGCTTGTCGTGGGAAAGAGTTGGTTGATTTAGAAATCGACGATGTGAGAGATTTGGGCGATTCCTTCCTAATTGCGATTAGAAACACCAAAAGTAAAATTGACCGAAATTTTGTGATCAAAAATTCAGAAAACAGTGCCATCAGTTTTGTGGCGATATTTCGGAAATATGTGGCATTGCGAAAGACAGGGACAACACATTCAAAATTTTTTGTTCAATACATCAACAAAGAATGTACTACGCGAGTAGTAGGAAAAAACATGTTTGGTACCTACATTTCCACGGCAAATAGCAGCTTTCTTGAAATTAGAAAATGCGACGTCTTATACGGGACATTGTTTTAGACGCACATCTGCGTCTTTGTTAGCTGATTCGGGAGCAACAATAGACGTGCTGAAGAGACATGGAGGATGGAAATCCTCCAACGTGGCCGAGGGATATATTGAATCGTCTATTAAAAATAAACAAAAAATTTCAGATAAAATATTTGGTCAAGTCGCCGATTCGTCCACTATAGTTATGCCACAGTCCTCATTCTCGCTTCCTGTTTCCGCAGGATCTTCGAAACAAACACCAGTTCAATATGAAAAGGACCTATCTGTTACTCGTCAGTTACCTGCTGCATTAACCCAGGAAAGACTGGTCAATATGACGAACTGTCACAATATTAATTTGAATATTAACGTTAATTACCATTCTAATTAATTATATTTTTCAATAAAATATCCCTTAAATTCGTTTGTTTGTGATTTAATCGTTCCGGGAGTTTCGTCAATATTTAATCCCGGAGGGATTAAATGTGACACTTTAGTACCTGTCACAAGGGAGTGAAGTTGTCACTTTAGGCCCGGAAGTACGAAAAATCACTTACCGACGTGTTAAACTTAGAAACCAGTAAACACAACCTACCGTCCTGACAACCGATGCTGTAAATAAACAAAAAAGATCAATCGCACAAAAAAAATTATGGAAATAATAGTAAAAATTTATCCGAACAAATTCAAGTAGATCACCAGCACTGCGAATACCAGCTTTGCATAGAATTTTAATATAGCATCGGTGGTTCAGTGGTAGAATGCTCGCCTTCAACGCGGGCGGCCCGGGTTCGATTCCCGGCCGAAGCATATGAATCGCTGCTTCGTAAACGAGAGAGAGACTCAGGAGAGAGCACACGCATGCAAGCAAGGCACATAACGAAGCAACTTAATCTAACGTAACGTAACGTAACGGTCAGATCTCTTGCATCGCGACCCCTGCTCTCTCAAACATAACCTGACGTAAAGAACTAAAGTTCCAAAAATGTCCATTTATTGTTACAAAATATTTTTCACACCTCACCTCTACCACACTTTATATATTTTATCAATAATATTGTATTGAAACGAGTTGAATCAGATAATCTTTAGAAACAGCATCTTCCACTTCACTTTGGACCATTATCAATTTTTATCTTCGTACATACACTGTCTCTCTGATGTCGTACAACTAGCTAAAAGAGTGAATAAGTTAACCCCTGAAAATCTTCCCCAAACACACGATCCCCAACATATTAATCCACCCCGTAAATACTCCGAAAATCGTGTACTTAACGCGTGCACGGATTATGGAGGGGGTGTATTATTACTAGTTTTAAACGGGGATTGATCCATCCCTATTCATCGGATATTTTATGTGCGGACAATTTTTTAGTTGATTTGTTTTATTTTTGAGATATGGATTTTTGTTATAACATCATTTTGAGGGTTTAACAGACAGGATTAAAAATGTTGGTAGTCAATTTAACATAGGTAGTAGCTATCTTTAGATCTACCAATACTCTGAGATATATGAAAAAGAAAGTGACTACAAGAATAACACATCTACTTTGGTCAGTAGTGGTTTTTTTTCTTCTTTTTTTTCGGGCAGGGATGGGAAACTCATGTTCGACTGGGTCGTCAACCAGTACCCAGACAGTGTTGGACTCATCCCCACGGAGATGCCTACCAACCAAACCCACCTCAAACTCGCCGTTGCTCCCGCCTTGGAATCACCACCCTAGCATACGTCAAGACGAGCGGCGGTCCCTCACACACTCTCCATCATCTTCTTCCCTCTATCACTCCTACCTCTCTCATGCCATAGCGAGTCCTTCTCTTACCCTAATCATGCTCTCTACTACGCCACTTATATCCATCCATTCCTCCTCGCCCCTCAACATAATCTCCACCATATTCTCCCAATACACCGCCTCTCCCAGTTTATTTTCTAACTTCTTCAAAACTTCCCCATTCTTCCAACATCTAAACACATGTCCCACATCATCCTCCACTTCACATCTCTCGCACACTCCAGTTTCTCTTTTCCCAATATTGTGGAGGTAACCCACTCTCGACCCATGCCCTGTGAGCACCTGCGTCAAGAAGTAGTTCACCTCCCCAAATTTCCGGTCCACCCAATTTCTCCTGCTCCCAATCGCTCCTTTTAGCGCGCCCTCATACTCAACCCACCTTCTCTCCATTTCCTCATCCATACATTCCTCTACTTCCTCTCTGCTCGCACCTCTCCATTGTTTATGTCTGGCTCTAGCCATCAAGTCCAATGGATAGGACCGTGACAGCACTGCTGCTGCCAGTCCACCCACTGTCCTGTACGCCTGCACCACCCTCAGAAGTATTCCTCTCTGCACCTGCAGGAGTGGTCTAACACTCGCATTCACCCTGCTTTCTCACCCCACACCCCACACCGCGCCATACAGCATACTCTGCTCTACCGTCCTACCAATTATCCTCCTCTTCCATTCTCCCGGTCCTTTCACATTACCCATCAATCTTCCCAGCCACGCTGCCCTTACTTTTGCCTTCTGAGCAGCCTTCAACATATGGGTTTTGAATTGGCTATCCAACCACACCCCAGATACTTCACCGCTTCCTCCATCCGAATTTTCTTTCCCTTCACCATCACCCCCACCTCCCTTCCCTTGCTCCACCCCTTCACCAGTAGCCCCACCGTCTTATCCTCAGCCAAATACAGTCCACACTGCTCTATCTTCTCCACAATCTTCCTACACATCCTCTTCGCCTTTCTTTCTATCTCCACCTCCACCTCTCCCTTTGCCGTACATACCAGACATACATCGTCCTCATACACCGTAATCTCACATCCCCCTTCATATACTATCCCACAAACTTCATCAAACACACACTTCCAAAGCGTCAGTTCCAGAAGCGAGCCCTGGGGCACTCCAATCTCCGTCCCCCTAGTGTCCACTATCGCACGCCCCGTCAGGTAGTCCTCTACTAGATTAACTAGCCCCTCCCCTACTCCGAGCTTTGTCAACGCGCTCAACACCGCTCGTTTACTGACACTGTTGAACGCGCTCCTTACGTCGAAGAACACAAGCAGGGCTAATTTCTTCTTCCCACCGTTACCCTGCCTAGCCCTTTGCACCAAGTCCACCACCCTGCCCAGCGCTGAGATGCATGACTTCCCTTCTACAAACCCATGTTGGTTTTCCCTAAAATCCCCATTCCTATCAACTTCCTCCACAATCCTAACCTTTATTATACCCTCCATCAATTTACCCAATCCACACAGCAGGCTGAAGGGGATGTAGTCCTGTAGTCAGTGGTGGTTGATGACCTCTTAAAGGAGCTCAAATGAAAGTATTTTGTGCTCTGGACTATGGTGACGATTTAGTGATAGTGTTTAAAGACAAACACGACGGTATTCTTGCCGAAAACATGTGCTTCAAATCTTATAACTTGGTGGCTACCAGCATTTCCTAACAAAAAGGTACATATTTCATTAACTAGCATAAGAAAATACAAAATATGGCATGGATGGAATAACCCTCTCTTTCTCAAAAGATGTTAATTATCTAGGAGTCATTCTTGACAGACGATTCACGTGAAATGTACACTTCGCACACATTACCCCAAAAGTAACAACGGCTCCCTGGACGATCTGAAACCAAAACTGATTTACAGGTCGTATTTGGTTGTCAGATCAAGTACCTATTACATATGCTGCGATGGTTTGGTGGAACAGAACAACGCAACAAAGGGCGGAAACAGAGTTGCAGAAATTACATCAACTCGCCTGCAGGGAAATCACGGGAGGAATGAGATCATGCCCCTGCGCATCCTCAGGGGTAATTCTGGGGCTTCCTCCACCACATCCACGTATACGAAGAATCGCTTTGGAAAATGCATACAGGCTAACTCAGGCTAAATATTCGAAGCTCGGAGATCCAATGGAACATCCTGAGATACAAACTGCAACGGACTTTATGTCTACAAAACAGGATTTCAAGCTCACGTTAGATGTTTTTATCAAATGTGAGTTAACACAAAACAAAAATGCTCCATTACGGGAGGTGCCGGAGGTGCCGGAGGTGCCGGAGGAAATGCAATAGGTGACAGGTCCCAATATCAATAAATAAACGGTCCTGGGAAACACTCCAACAATATTCTGAGTGTAACTATAAGGAATAGATTGTGCTCAAAAGTGCCTCAAGAAATTCCTCAATAGAATTTTTGATTGATAGCTAGGCTGTTTGAAAGGCTCTGGAGTCTACAATTTTCGACAGTCTGGAACTGCAAACAACTTTTTAAGAAGCTGACTAAACACAACAAAGTAACTTTGTTATTGGAGCCAGGAAATGAATAACTTGTCGTGAATAAGATTGCGGATGAGGAGAGGAACTTTGTGAAAAAATAGTCTAGGACTGATTGGCAAGAAAGTTATCCCGACCTTTTGCTGAATAACACTCGGAGTCTGCGATGATGCAGCTTGAACAGCGGGACTTGAGGAGTGACTGTCCGCCGAAGGTTTCAAAAACCTGGATCAGGACTACTTAGACCAAAAACTAAAATAACAGAATTTCTCCAAAGCCCGGATCTCTTGTACTGAAATGGATGTATATGGTATACACCGAGAAAAAGATTTATTTGTGACAATCAAAATCTTAGATGTCTGCCATTCGATATACTACTACCGACTTGTATAATTTTTCACAGCCAGATCTTGATTTTGATCCTATTCCCATAATTCGGTTCAAATAATCTTTGCTCTTTGCCCATGTCCCAATAATTATGAATTACTCCGTATATAATTCAAGAAATACATAATAATTGTATGTCCCCCTTGTACGTGAGACACTGTGTTAGCTCGATTTCCAGATTATATCCGGATATGTTTTATTAAGTTGAGATTGAATAACAAAAGAGGGGAAAATCTTTGTTACAATTCTGAGATGATAATCTTTTGATAGGCGCATTCAAGAAAATCGACATCCAAAAGGGAAATCCATATTGGGTATATCTTGATTCTGGGTCGCAGTGATTTTCCAATTTCGGATGTGTCAATCAATAGATTTATTTCTGTTGGTTGGTAGATAGGTAAGACGATGTTGTCGAGAATGAGGAAGACGAAAAATAAATTCGCCTCTCAGGGTTATTTCATTTCATATTATTTTTAACTTAAGGCGGAAAAAGAGAGGTATACGCTTTTACCGCTAGGGACTAATTGGAACAGGAGATATTTAATTAGATTAAGATACAGGTTGATCCTTTTAAATAGTACCAGTATTCCAAATTAAGAAATCGTCAATGTTACGAGATAGGTTATTGAAAAGGACGTTTCCTTTTTAGCGGACCAAAGTATTGTTACCAAAACATGTCTAAAATGTGTGTTATACGGGGGAAATAGAAATGTCAATTTGCAACACGATGAGTCTTGAAAAATCACCTATGATGCATTGTTGCATTCGACATTTACAAAAATCAAAAAATTTCAGAGAAATAGTGCAGGTGTGTATTTAAAAAAAACCTGAATTCAAATGAGAGCATTTTGTTACTCATGACTTTACACTGTTGTACTTGGCATCCGAAATACTGTACAAAAGTAAGATTGGTACCATTTACAATGGTTATAGTCTGTACAGAAAGTACGAGGAGTAATAAACCCTAATTA